>CM035799.1:3175607-3243107 GCA_020466265.1 Siphamia tubifer | reverse complement strand
TTACTTATTCTTTTTTAATGATTTAATTTGACATTTTTAATTCGTTTTTATTAAAAAAAAAAAAAAAAAAAAAACAGAAAAAGGGACATATGTAAACCATGCATGGACACTGGACCACGAGGACCGGATTTGACAAACACTGACTTAACGTAACATGAGGGTTCATTTAAAAAATATTAAATTCTCAGGTCGTCAGAAGTTTATGTAAAAAGAATCAAACAGGTTAAAAACCAGCCGTGTAGAAACGCTTCCACTTAAGTCTGACTTCATCTTTAGGTGCAACTTGTCGTGTCAGCTGCACCTGCAACATTAAAAGTGTGAAAACCAAAACTGCTTTTCCTGCTTCACACACTTTCACAACCTCAACTCTTGCGACATTTGCTCCAGTGTCACCCACAGTGGTACAGTACAGAGCTGCGACGGGACATGGAGGGTGAAGGGAGACTCGTTCAGTCCATTTATTACGGGAGAATTGGAAGTGAAGCCACAGAGAAACTTCTAGAAAGGTTTGGACATGACGGCAGCTTTCTGCTCAGAGACAGCGACACTGTACCTGGAGCCTTCTGTCTGTGTGTGAGGTGGGTCCACTGGTGGGCGAACACATCCTGGGGTCACACGTGGGGTCAGTAGAGATGGTTTTTTATTGACATTTTTGATTTAACCAGGAAAAAAAAGTTTCAAAAGTATTAAAAAATAAAGACTTTACTGTGTAGAAAATGTGTCAGGTGTCAGGTTATGGTGGGTATGGGCAGGAAATGGAGTAAAAAGTCACACTGGAGATAAAAAAAAAAATCATCATTATAAGACAAAAAAAAACAAACATAAAAGATATAAATAAATAAATAAATACATGAATAAAATAAGTGAATGAATAGAAAAATAAAATAAAATAAATACAATTTTAAAAAAAAGAACAAAATGCAGACAACTTAGAAAAAGGAAAGAAAAAAAAGGAAGAAAAAAGAAAGGGAAAAGAAGAAGAAGGAAGGGAACAACAAAAAAAACTATTTGTGACCTACTTTCCTATCTGCTCATTTGTTTTTAGTTTTTTGTATATATGTATATGTTCAGGTCTTCAGTTATTGATTATTGGTATTGTTATTATTGTTATTGAAGAACATGAAGAAAGTAAGACAGAAATAGAGCAAAATTAAAGAAAAAATAAAATAAAAAGTAAAATGTAGAAAAATAAACAATTAGCATCAAAATGAACCAAAACTGGAAACATCTGACGCAGCTGGACATGGCTTCCAATAATGGACACTTTTTTTGTGACACTTTTGTTTTCTTTTATTATTATCATCATTTTTGTACTATGCACTATATTACTATAAGATGAATTTAGGTTATTGGGGAAGTGAAGAAGGGGTAGAATTAAATAAACTTATGCTTCATTCTACTCCTTTTCGTACATGTCATTGTTATTATTATTATTATTGTTGTATTGATTATTGTTGCACTTTACACATGTTCGAAATAAATCATTCAAATCAAAAATCTAAATAATTATGAAACTAAAAAAAATATATAACTACGAGGCAAAAGTGAACATTCTGATATAAAAAGTGTAAATTGTGAGATTTAAAAAAAAAAAAGCAGAATTATGAGAATTAATCAAAATTATGAGATAACTATAAAAGCAGAGCTGTGCCAGTTTTATATTCTTTAGTTAAAACTGTTTCTGTTCAAAATGGCCAAATGTCCCAATAATAAAGAATCCTTCAAAAACATCCTGGATCCAGACACTGATCCGGATCACCCCAAACTTTAATCACTTGTTGATGATGTCATTCTGGACAGTCTGTGAAAATGTTGTTGAAATGATCCATATATTTACATACATATATTACATATACATATATTTTTTATTTGTTTTTGTTGATTCCTTATTAAAAACAAAACAAAACCTCAATGGAACTGAGCGTGTGCAGAAGGAGGGAATAATAACATATGATAAACACTATATAAATGAAAGGGTTCAGTGTGTTTCACTTTTCTTTTCTTATTCTAAGTTAATGTATGACTCATGTTCATGTGGAACCTTCTCTCAGTGAACTTTGATTTGAGTAAATGATGCTAATATCTGACGTTTGTGATGTTTTGCAGAAAAGCACCATTTGTTCACACCTACAGAGTGCTTCACTCATCCACTGGGTGGTTCCTGCAGGTGGGTCATGACCTCTATTATTATAAACACATGCTAGGGTTTACACTTAGGATGTTTGCATGGACTTAGTCCTGTTAATATCAAAGTTTAAAAAGCTAAATATATTCACTGCTTCTTTTCATGGGGCAGGGTGACCCCACCAAAGGGCAACTGTGTGTGTAATGACAATAAAGTCTATTCTATTATTTGATGTTGCTCATATCACTCAGGTTAGCTAGCAAACGCCTCTTCAGATGCTGTACCAGTTTTTTTGTTGTTTTTTTTTAATCTAAGGTGAAGTATTTCCACACGTGTGAGTGTGTGTGTGTGTGTCACTCGTTAGTTTAGTCAGAGCCACCACCCTCTGTTTTAGCTGCAGCAGCCATGACTGCTGTGGTTTAGCTCTGACTGGGAGAGAACCAATAACGTGTGGGGGAGGGGTTAGTTCAGGTTAAGGTAGAGGGGTGGGGTGGGGGGAAGGGGAGGGGAGGGGAGGGGAGGGGCTTTATACCCCTTCAAATGGAGATTTTCCCAGAGGCAGTCTCCAAATGGAGGGGTATGAGAAATTTCCCAGAATACAGTGCGAATCCTTTTAAAAATGGCGGCATCTGTATTTTCACTATAATGAAGAGTTTTTTCAGTTGTAATAACTGTTGTATAAAGATTGACTTTTTCACAATGTGTAATGATAATGTCCATAAAACAAACATGAAAAAAAAAGATATTTATGAAAGTGTGGAGTAATCTGTCGATGCGTAACACTTCTCCAATGCGACGCAGATATTAGTAAAAGTCTGTTCACATCCAGAAGAAGAAGAAGGACAGCAGCAGACGTGTGTGTTAGTGTTGGTTAAACAACTGGTGGAGTGAACGCATGATGTAGGCGAGTGTTGAAGGGGTGTCCCAGTTCAGACGGGTTGACTTTACGCCTTCAAGCTCTGTTTAAAAGGGTAGGGCTAAGGGTAGGGCTAAGGGTAGGGCTAAGCTTGTTCTTCATCTATGGCGCGAACTGAAAAAAGCCCAAAAGGGCTAAAGGGCTAAAAGGGCTAAAGGGCTGTGTAGCGCCACCTAGTGCCTCAGACATATGTAGGGTTGCTAACTCCCTGAAGCTGGAAAGAGGGACATTTTTTGGACGGGGGGTCTTGGGGGTCCTCCCCCAGAAAAAAATGTGTGTTCCTTAGATGCAATTTCCTGCATTTTAATGCATTGAAAAGACGGACGTCTTGTCAACCTACCCATGCCAGAAATCATGATGTTTTCTTATCCAGACCACAATCCTACTAATTGCAGGATAATTTTGTGAAATTAATTATGCATAAGCAAAACACTATTGTGTTTAAGAGTTAAAACTACTCTGAAATAAAGCAGCGTTCAATTTCACGCTGCACTCCGCGCTATTTTGTCTAATTCACCTGTCGTTGTGGCGAAGAATGTGGAAATCTTGCTAGCTCCTTTGGCTAGCATAGCCTTTTTATGGCACTCTGTGCTCGCCTCCGTGGCCAATCGAAATTTCACAGCGGCGCAAAGTACAAAATGTTCTCCTAGGGTCGGTTGTGGCTTTAGCCTAATATCTTTTTACCTCCCATGCTTTGTTGTAGCTGCAAAGCCTCTTTTTTTAGCCGGTGCTGGTTCGTCCATTTCTTAACTGACCTTAGTAAACTTGACTACTACTGTCTCCCATAGCAACAGCTACACGTAAATTGGCGTAGCTTATCACAGCTCCCTGATCAGAATGTGTCATCAAATACCACACTCCTATCATTGGACAAAACACTTGTAAACATTTTAATCAAATATGAGTTTTGGTGCAGAGTAACCTATCAAAAACCACTGTTCAGAATGTGTCATAAATCACCAATACATCATTGGACGATATGCTTCATAAACATTACGTTTAAAAAAAGCTGTCTAGACTGATTGAAATGCAGGACAGGAATTGTTCTTCACGGGGCAAATAAAATACACCTCAAATTCGGGACATCCCGGACAAATCGGGATGGTTGGCAACCCTAGACATGTCACTCCATAGTTGAGTTGTGTTACTGTGCATGAACACACGCTCCAGTTAAATCCTTACTTCAGCTTTTTTCCAGTAGATGTACATGTGCATGACTGACCATCATGTTCCTGTGACAGGATTCAACACAAAGACAGATGTTCAGGACGCTGCAAACACTGATAGACAGCTGCAGGAGGGGGGCAGCTCCACATGTGGGTTTAGCCCCACTTACCGACCCACTGGAGAAAACACAACTACCGACCCACAGCTTTGGAGCAGGTACAGAAACACACATTTACATGTGTACAACTAGTGGATCAACAGGAATTAAACCGTTAACATCTGGGTTTTTATGGGTTAAGGAATAAACGTGTGTCGTCAGACTGTGTTTACAAACATTTTCAAACATTAGACACACTGTGGGTCATCACAGGTTATCAACAGCCCTCTTCTCTTCATTGTTAATTTCACCCAACATTGGTTGGGAGAGATTATTGAAATAAGTGTGTGTGTGTGTGTTTTAGGGGTGGGAGAGAAAAAAATTGATTCATATATGTATCAGGATTTTTGTTTTATGATTTTTAAAGGGATTTTTTGTTCAAAAATCGATTGTTTTCCCCATATTTAAATGATTCATTTTAAGGTGGGGAAAATGACTACCTGTAAAGACTGTAGATGACTGTATGAGTCAGTCAGATGTATAATATGGAATACACAGAACACAGATGACAGCTAGCTTATTATGCTATTAGCTTCAACAACACACCAGCATTAAACAGCATTAACTTATGCACAGATAAATAATACACTATGATAATATCTATTAAACTGTTATTATTAATTATTATTATTATTATTACACACAGTAATAAACCAGGAGGATATGAACTAGAGTTGGAAACAGAGGGTGATTATAAACACAGAGGTGGTGCGTTCAGGACCGTCGTAACATCTCTGGTGCGTTCACAGCGCAGGATATTTGAAAACTTATAGAAAATAAGTTGTTCCTGAATAAATATAGTTAAACAACATCAGTTAAAGTGTGTGGTGTTTGTAACAGAAGGAAGAGTAGAACTGGACATGTTCACTTTATTATGAAGTACAGTACCAACACACTTTCTTTTTTTCTCTTCCACAGACTGTGTTTACATGGAGATGTCGACATAAGGGCTGCATTTCTATTTATTACGAGGACTGTGTTCCAGCTGCACTCACTGGAGACAGAAATAATCTGCCATTCATCCTGTTTTTCAGAAGTGGTAAAAGTACTCACATTCTGAATTTAAGTAGAAGTACAGCTACTTGTGTGAAAAAATACTCTGGTAAAAGTAGAAGTACTGATTCAATTCAATTCAATTTTATTTATAAAGCCCTAAATCACAACAAAGTTGTCTCAGAGGGCTTTATAAAAACACAATCAACTACAGAGATACATGAAAAAAATGTTCAACTCTTTTACTGAAGTAAAAGTACAACTTATATTTTTTGCCATGAATGCAATAATACTTATTTAACCAGGAAACATTTGAAAAGTTTCAAAAGTATATAAAATAAAGCATTTAAAAGTGAGTTACCGTGTAGAAATTGTGTTTGATCAGGTCACAGTTACTCAGTTTTGTGGGTATGGGCAAGAAATGTAGGAAAAATTTAAAAAAAGGGTCACAATTGAGATAAAAAGTCATCACAAGATTTTTTAAGTTATAAATATGAGATAAAAAATGTATAATTTTAAGAGGAAAAAGCCAAAATTATGAGATAATAGTCATATAACTATAATATATAAACTCACAGTAAAAAGTTGCCAGAAAAATATTCAGGTAAAGTACAGATACCTAGAAGATCTACTTAAGTACAGTAACAAAGTACTTCTACTGAGTAACTTTCCACCTCAGGTTTGTCAGACGGCTTCAGTTCAGTTACAGCATTTGCAGTTGAGTATAAAAATACTTTTCAATGTATATATACAATTAGTGAAGTATATTTTGTAATGGTGCCTCTGTATACTCTGTACTCTGGATAGAACAACGTTAAGAGTAGAACAGCGTTAAGAGTAGAACAGTGTTAAGAGAAGAACAGTGTTAAGAGATATCTCCCTCTTCTTTTCTCTTAGATAAAAAATAATTGAAAAAAAAAAAGGAAATCAATTAAAAAAATAAAAATAAAAAAATACTCAAATGCAAAACATATAAAAATAAATTAAATAAAACCGTTCATAATAACAGGGAAAAGTTATTATCACGGAGGGCCAAAAATCTAATATGATAGAGGAGCATTAGAAGATCACATTTGGAATAAACAACTTTTGTCAAAAAAAATAAATAAAAAAACCCAAATTTCAGAAGGCCTTTACTTCAAAACTATTAGGCATATCAATCTAAAACTACTTAGTATTATGTCACAAGTCCACAAGACCATCCTATATGGATTTATGAGAGGGTCTGGATGTTTAATCTTGCCCAGGTCAAAGGTCAAAATCACATTAGTGGTTGTAATTCAAGAACAGGTTGTCATAGAAACTGGAGACTGACACAAAAATAGGGGTGAGATTAAACATTCTGTGATTTAACATGGAATGATCTAACTACCTTAACCCTTTCATGACAGTGGTCACTACACACACACATTCCAAAGTGGTTCTTATAACTCCACACAATTCACAACATCAAACACATCTTCAGTTACTGAGGTTACATTAGGATTTTAGATTTATATCTTCCATTCAGAGCACAGATGGTTGGAAGTGTGATGGTCCTCCACTGTGTTCATGTTTTTCCAGTGGTTTCCTCCGTGTACAGAACCTCTGTGACCTCCTCTGGGTTTGTCAGCGGGGCATCAGAGTGAAACTGAAAAAACAACAACAGTACTTCAGTGTTAGCCTAGGATCTAGACTGTCCCCAGTGGCCGCAAACTGCATTTGCTACGGGGGCAGTCTAGAAAGTCTAGGCGAATTTGTGGGCGGGATAACCGCTGTCTGTCAAGTTTTCTCTTTACACAACGCCACGCTATTGGATAAATCAAACTTTTGCCATACCCGGTGGGCAAAACTCCGACAACGTCCCTTTTTTCCAAAAACAGCTTAAGTGCCGTTTTCTGCTCCTCTCGCAGGGAAAACTGTAATTTTAAATCACAAATTTTTAATCACCTAGCGTTGCTGCCAAAGCCAGCTCGAATGGTTGTTCCTGGTGATGAGCCATGTTGTCTAGCAGCTAGCAACTGGTGTTACGGCAATGTGTGCTAGCTGCTACGTCTCTGCGACTACAACATTACGTGTCGTATTTGTGTCGTCATGAGGCAGGGCGGGCTCCAATCCCGCCCCTCGCGATTTGATTGGTCCGACCCAGTTGGGATTTTTAGATCCTAGGCTGTCTAGTCTGTCTCCCCGTAGCAAATACCATTTGCGGCCACTGGGGACAGACTAGATCCTAGGCTACTTCAGTGTCTGAGTTGGTTTACTTTGACATTTGGGTAAAAACCAGTCCTGTTCAGTCACGTCACATTTTGCTTTAACCCTCCTGTTGTGTTCCTGGGTCAATTTTGTTTGTTTGAGTTTATTTGAGCAGATTACATATCTTGTAACAGTACAAGTTATAGTGATTATATAATGACACCATAAAAGGAGTAGGCTGAAGCAGAGTTGCTTATTTTTGCCTACCCCCCCATTCCATAGTCACAACCCATACATTCATACTTAAACAAAAAATATATAAACGGAAAAATAAATAACTTGTATGAAATGCATGGTTCCAGTCACAAATGTTCCTTGATCTGATTGATTCATTGCTCTCATCTCTCTACATTTTAAATAATTAACAAGAGTGTATGTTATAAATTACACAAACTTCCCACTCTGAAAATCATCACAATGAGCATATGTTTTTTGGTTCTCTATAATTATATATTATTTATCAGTTTGTTTTTTTTGTTCCATATTTGATGGTTCAAGTTTACATAATTCAATTTGAACACTTGAACACCCTTTTTTTTTTTTTAATCTTTCTTTTCCTTTTAAATTTCCTTTACGTCAATACAATAACCATTTTTTTCCTCCTTCTTTGCATGATGGAGATATGAGGTTTGTTTGCCTTACTTTGTGCAGGTTGCAATTTGACCTGCTGCATGTTTAATTATCCAAAAAATGTCAGAAACAAAAAAAACATGATAAGAATCGTTAATATTTCATTACTATTCTATCAATATTTAGTGCAGTGGTGTAGGTAATGGTTCAATTATGACAATTCATTTGTTTTTCATTTAAAAAAAAAAAAACATGTTCAAAGATTTTTTTATTGTTTCACCACATTATTACTTTTGAAAGACCAAAGAACATAATATGTCTCACAGTTGTAAAGAATGAAATCGTCTTGACACCCTTTTACCTCCAGTTTGACTGATGGGTCAAATCGACCTGAACAGTATCTACGTGTTATACACATTAATACAACTACTTCATCTGGAGACAAAATAATGACTTTTTATTTGCTTTTAATTGTGCACAAAGGTAGAAGTTGATGAAACAAGGTGAATTCCATTTCTAAAAGCTCCAGTAGACAGTAAGAGACTTCTGTCAAAGATATGAGTTGTATTTATCAGACAGATCTTATTGAAAATGTAAAATAATCTATTTGGCACATTTTAGCACACTTTTGTGCCAAACTGCCAAATGGACTGTCTGCTTGGTGTTATTGAATAATAATAATAATAATAATAATAATTAAAGCTGCAAGCAGCATTGGATCGGGACCTCGACTTTACACGTGGATTTCGTCCCATGCCATAACACGTTATAACCCTCATATCTAAAAATGAGCAAATTATACTCCATAATATGGCATTTTCATCAAAGTTTCAGTCAAAGCAGCTCCTGTGCTGGAGCCATTCACACAGAGTTGTGCCAAATATGGGCAGGAAAGGGGCGTGGCCGGAGCACCGCATGTATGTGTAGAGCAGGGTGAGAGTGTTAGCCAATCAGCTTTCAGCATTAGAGGGTGTGGCTGTATCCAGGCAGAAAGTCAGAGAGAGAAAGAAATAGGAGCAAAGTGTATGTCACATGTATAGGTGTACAGGAGTGGGAGCATACTAGCCAATCAGCTGTCAGTATTAGAGGGTGTGGCTGTTGCTGGGCAGAAAGTCAGAGAGAGAAAGAAATAGGAGCAAAGTATATGTCACACACACTGTGTATATAAACATACACATACTCTGTGTACATGCCATACACTGTGTATATGCCATGTGTGTAGGTCATTCCATGTATATGTGTGTATATAGGTTTGTGTAGTGCCCTGTGTCTGTATGAGAGAATTTGCCTGTCAATCATGTTAAAGCTCCTCCCACAGTCTGTTCAACTTCTCTTCATTGTCTGCACCTGTTAATGAAAGCTGCTCCGTTGCCCTGGTAACGGCCCCCACCTTTTTCCTCCTACATGAACGCATGCTGCTAAAAGAGCCTCTCCCCCTAGACCCTGGCTTTCAAGCCTAATCTTACCTCCGAACTACTGCCATTTGTGAGAGAACCGTAAACGCTAGCTCAAAACCAAAATGATTGTGAGTGGCAGGAGGCTTTGAGGAACAAGTAGATGTATTCATTTCCCCTGTAGGGTCAAACATGACCGAGATTGGGCAGTTTTAAAAACACTAAAATTAGGCGAACATAAGATTTTCTTTGATCCAAATTAACATGGGAGTGAATGAAGGCTGAGACCAGACATCCCCCCAAACTACTGAGTCTCATTTAAATTTTAAATTAGCTGGATCTTCCAAACCTGGTTTATATTGTTCCTAGGTAGTATGACTACATTTCTGGAAAGTTTCATTCACTTGCTGTGTATGGTTTGTCATATTTTGCCATTTTCATCAAAGTTTCAGTCAAAGCTTCTCCTCTCCTGCACCTTCACAGAACATTGTTCCAAATAAGGAGTTGCAGGGGGCGTGGCTATTTCCCCCATCAGGGAGTCTGAGATCTGAAAAAATCCAAAAGTGAGGAAAAGAAAACTAAAATTGCCATGTCTCCCAAACCGTACATCTGATTTCGAAAATTCTTAGTGTGGCGACTTCTGCTCATGTCACTGATTCTCACAATATGTCATATGTAGGGGAATATTTAATTTTATTTTTAAATTTTCGGCTATCGCAACTAACCGGGCCTGAGTAAAAAAAACTACAAGAGATACAAAAATGATTTTTACAACTTTTATGTTTCTCAGTTAGCTCTATCCATTGGTACTATTTTTACATCTCTGCGAAAAAAGGTTTCGGAGGAGTAAATTTTTTACGATTTCCAAACAAGTCCAGATTGCGAACTTTCTGTAGGAGATAGACCATAAGTACCAGCGTATGAATTTCTCGGACAGTTACAAGGAAACTTTTGGCGTTAGTTTCATGTCTCTACGCCAAGCGGTTCAGGTTTTAGATTTTGGAGCTTTTACTTTGAAAAGCAGATTGTGAACTTCCTGTCCAAGATAGATGGGTGGTATCAGCGTATGAAATGTTGGGCTGGATGAGACGCACGCTGGCGCATGCGTCTCATCTTTCTGCGACATTCCTAAGGCTTGTTTGGGCCATTTTAGTGATTTTTCTGGAATTTTCCGTGCATTCTTTTCTCAATAAAATTAATATTATGGGATGGAATCACATTTTTTCTTCATATTTAATGAAATTTCGTAGGCCCTGATGGGCCTACCAAATTTCATTTCATTGCGAGCATGTTAAAGGGGTCATCTGCCAGTCTAAAGAGGCGTAGAGCCGAAAAGGCATTTTTGCCCAAAAATGTCGAAAAAACACAAATATCTATTGCGATATCTTCCAAACCGTACATCAAATTCAAAATGTTTTGCGCTAGTTCACACCAGTTCAGTGTCCTGATCGTCACGATATATCACATGTTGGCAGAAACTCAAATTTTAATTTTGAGTGTCGGCGGTCGCAAATGTCAGGGCTCGGAACGCAAAAACTACACGAGTTTTTAAAAAGTTATATACAACTTTTTGGATTCACCAGTTCCTCATTAATTTGGTACCATTTTTACGTCTCTGCGACTAACGCCCTATGAGGAGATAATTTTGGAGCGTTTCCATTCACGCTAGCAGATCGCGACCTTCGGTCGCGATCTGCTAGCTCTAAATGTATTTTTTGCCTAAAACAATGTCGGCCGCAACTTTTGCAGTTTTTTTCGTGTCTTTAAGGCGAACCTCTGAAAAGTTATTAACGTTCCAATTTTTTCTCTTTTTTGGTTGCTAGTTCGAAAATTATGGGATGTCGGGAGAATTTTTTTTCATTTTATCAAATTTTTCACCAGACTTGAGATGCGTGCCTATGCGTTGCACACATAGTGTGCAAATGCATAGGGCCTCGACCCTGCGTGCTCGGTCCCTAATAATAATAAATTGGAGTTATATAGCACTATCTTGGCCACTCAAAGTGCTTCACAGTGACCCATTATTCATTCACTCTCACATGCTCCCTCTGGTGGTGGTAAACTACATATGTATCCACAGTTGTCCTGAATGACAGAAGCGCAGCAGACATGTTGTGCCTACGGTCCCTCTGACCACCACCAGTGTGAGTGACACTGGAGGGTGAAGTGTCTTTGCCCAAGGACACAACGGACTGACGAGGATTTGAACCACCAACACTTCAGTTACTGGACAACCTACTCTACCAACTGAGCCACGGCCGCCCCATATGTTGACTTAAACCTTTCTGGAGGCTTTGTCCTTTGCTCTAACTCTATCATCTAAGGAGCTGTTGAAGGTGATCAATAGCGAATCGTTGTTAGCAGGGCGTCAAAAAAACAGACGAGGATGAAAAAATTAAATGTTCTCTTTTAGTTTATTCCAGTTTACTCAGTTATAGTGATAGCTACAGTATTTTAGACAATGATAATATATTCTGTGAAGTCTGTGAAACATCCATATAAACCTCAGGATTGTAGAGTAATTCTTCATTTATTTGGGGTATGGTTTTTTTTTTTTAGGTGTTTTCCCTGAAAATATGGTCAGTGTTCATCTCACTAATACGTCAGATGAACCATTTTCATATTATATTTTCATTACATTCATTAAGGCTAGTGGAAGAAGTTTCTTACTGAAACAATACCTTTAAATATTTTTCCTCGATGTTCAAACTTTAAAACGGGTCAATTTGGCCTGGAACATAAGAGGGACTGGGTGGAAGAACAAAGAAAGTCCAGTAGATACTTACAATAAATGTGTCGTTCTTTTCCAGGTAATCCATGTACTTTTGAGGAGGCTGGGGTATGGGAGGGAAGAGGACTTTATACAAGCTGGAACATAAACACAGACACATATTAAACCAGGGAAGACGCAAAACATCACCTTTTATCTAATAGAAATGAGTGTAATTAAACTAATGTTCCTGTACCTTCCCTCTTCTTCTGTTTTTGATATTTTCTGTTCCTGCGTTTGACTAGAAATTCTAAGTTTTTGCCTCATTTATAGAAAACATTGTTTACAGATTGCTAGTGACCCAGAATTAATGTCATTACATTGTGAGAAACGGATCAAATTTGACATTTTTAATTCATTTTTTTTGTCCTATTTACTTATAATCTGCAACATTTCAAATGTCTGTAGCAGCAAAACTATACGTTAAATTCATACCAAATTGGGTTTAAAAATCGACAGTGACTAAGAAAAAGGTGAAAATTCAGATTTATTCTTTTTTTCTCTCCCAGTTATACTGGAATTTAATTTTTTAAAAATATAATATTATATATATGACCCTCCAGCACAAAACCAGTGGTTCAGAATTTTTAGCTTTAGCCTCAAATACATTAATTGGGTCAAATTTGAAGTTTATGCTTAAAATCCAAGAAAAGAGAGAGTAAAGATTATAAAGTACAGATATTAATATAAAAATGTAGGGAGTAAAAGTAAAAAGTTGCCAAAAAATAAATAGTCAAGTAAAGTACAGATACCTAAATAGTACAGTAACAAAGTACTTTTACTCAGTTACTGTCCACCTCTGTTATTGAGGCTAATGGAAGAAGTTTCATACTAAAAAAAAAAAAGATTTTTAACTATTTTTCCCAGATGTTCAAACTTTAAAACTGGTTACATTTTACCAGTAACGTTACAGGAGGGTTAATACTTTCATGCAGTGAAAAGAAATACATACTTCTCATTTTTGTTCGTATTTTGTAATATGTTATTTTACACATACAGGGGGTTTCTGTCGTGTCATTTCAGAAAGTCGTCAACTTGACCCTCACACGCCTCTCACTTCTTCTTTCTACATTCTTGGTTTTTATCTGCAGTGTGGTTTAAGGGCTTCATTTATTCTGTCCCACAAAGTAAAAAGGCAGCAACTGCACAGATGCCAAAAATAACCTTACAGTTGTGTTGTTGTTGAGCCGCAGTAGTTGTAGACAGTTATTGTTACTGTATGTTAACTAGTTCTACTACAACCACAGTGGGACTGATATATGGATTAATACTGGTAGTGATTAGTGACTGGGAATTTAGACTTTTTATCTCATAATTTAGATTTTTTTAATCTCATAATTTAGACTTTTTATCTCATAATTTAGATTTTTTAATCTCATAATTTAGATTTTTTATCTCATGATTTAGACTTTTTATCTCATAATTTAGACTTTTTATCTAATAATTTAGACTTTTTATCTCATAATTTAGACTTTTTATCTCATAATTTAGACTTTTTATCTCATAATTTAGATTTTTTAATCTCATAATTTAGACTTTTTATCTCATAATTTAGACTTTTTATCTCATAATTTAGATTTTTTAATCTCATAATTTAGACTTTTTATCTCATAATTTAGACTTTTTATCTCATAATTTAGACTTTTTATCTCATAATTTAGACTTTTTATCTCATAATTTAGACTTTTTATCTCATGATTTAGACTTTTTATCTCATAATTTAGATTTTTTAATCTCATAATTTAGACTTTTTATCTCATAATTTAGACTTTTTATCTCATAATTTAGACTTTTTATCTCATAATTTAGACTTTTTATCTCATAATTTAGACTTTTTATCTCATAATTTAGACTTTTTATCTCATAATTTAGATTTTTTAATCTCATAATTTAGATTTTTTATCTCATGATTTAGACGTTTTATCTCATAATTTAGACTTTTTATCTCATAATTTAGACTTTTTATCTCATAATTTAGACTTTTTAATCTCATAATTTAGACTTTTTATCTCATAATTTAGACTTTTTATCTCATAATTTATACTTTTTATCTCATAATTTAGACTTTTTATCTCATGATTTTGAATTTTTAATCTCATGATTTGGACTTCACTTAATGCGCCTTATATATGAAAAAAACATTCATTGACAGTTCACCTTATAGTCCAGTAAATACATTAATTCCATCATGTGTTTCAGTTTAATACAGTAATTGACTGTAAACTACATTTGATATTTTATTAGATGACAAAGAATGATTTGAATGTTGAAACCCCCACACACACAATAACAGATTTTCACCAAATAAGGCAGTTATTGCCTTTTTGCTTTGCAGTACAGTCTAAACAAGAGTGGTTAAAAAAAACAAAAAACAAGCAAACAAAAACACACAGTTACCGCTGATGTCGGAAAAACAGCACCAAGGCCAGGAGGATCATGGGTATTCCAAGTGAAATTGCTACGATTACCAGAGGTTTGAGCGTGTGTTCTGGTTGAACAGCTACATACATGGACACAAACACACACTTTAGTTTAATTAATGCATTAATTAAACATATTTAGAGTTTTAATGACCAGTACTTACTGATAGTTGGACTCCAGTCGCTCCAGTGATACGACCCCTGACATAAATGGTCCTTCATGGTCCTCAGCTTCACTCTGTAGCTGTGGGTGGGGTCCACGTTTGGCTCCATATCATACAGGTTTTCAGTCACATTTTTCTCCTTGTTTTGTAAAAAGATAAACCGAAATTGCCATTTTTTTTCCAAATGTGTGACATATTTGGATATAACTGACGTAAATCTACATGTTTTCTCTTTAAAACAATATGTGACCCACCACCACCAAACCAGGCATAAGTGGCGCTGAGCCGTTCAGAGCTACAGCCAAATTTAGGCTGGAAGGTGATTTGTTATTAGTGTTTACACCTTATCAAAAAACTGTACCTTAACACCTCTATGTTCACTTCCTGTGGTCATTACATTGAAATCCAATCAATAAAGGTGTTTATTGAGTCAATTATTTAAGCGGTGACAAAAGTTCAGGTATTGCTGAGCAAAGACAAAGACGACTTCCACCTCTTTTCGCCGAACAAAACGATCTCCGTTCCGTGGGTAAACACCCAAGTGTTTGGTACGAGGTAAAAGCTTATATTGAATGTTCTGTCCAATGGTGTAAGCCAAATGATTATAATACGTCACACTTCTGTCCTATTATTATAATATATAAAACTTCTGTGACATGTCCATCAGAGTGTCCTTTAACATCTGTCAACAATTTGTGTCAATCGGATACAAATTATTATGCGTTGCTAAGGACTTCCTACCCCAAAACAGTCCAAAACTTTAACGGACAATATCTAAAAATATGCAAATTGTAAAATATGTCCAAATGTGGATATTAAAATGACCATAACTTTGGTTCTACTTGTGATAGAAACATCATTTTTTCACCATCTTAAACCTTAGTTTCCACTCTACCAAGATACACACATAACTCTGTTTGGATTTACACACACTTATGCCTGGTTTACTGGTGGTGGGTCACATATGTGACATGGGTGTAAACACCCTGAACACATTACTTCACTTCAATGGCACCGACTATCTGTACAAATTCAAGTGTGAGACACTCAGTGGGGTCATTTACCTTGTCATCTATAAGAAGGTTGTACATCAAACAGTGAGGAGCACAGTATTTACGACAGGAAGGCTGACCCCATTTCACCAACAAACTTCCATTTGTAAAAGACGCAGTGATAGTCGGAGGTGGGGGAAGAACCTCTGTGGCAGGAAAACAGCAAAAAGAACCAATTATTCATTTCATTATTCACCATTGAATTCTCTGCAAATGTTTTCTAGTTGTTTTTTTTAGCACCAGATTAATCGGGGTTGCTGTGGATTATTATTATTATTATTTTTTAAATCATTAATATTTATTTTTAATCGCAGCCTGGCTTCATTTCAAACGTTCAGTTGTGGAATATTAAATCCAAAAACTGCAGCGTCATTACTGGAAGGGTAAGAGGTAAATCATCCCAGTTTAATACGTAGTAAGTGTCTCATTAGCATGTTTGTTTATTAGCTGTGCTAGCAACATCTGACAGCAGTACAGACAACACCGCTTGGTAACCATGGATACAAGGGCTTCTGGAGTTTGTTTCCATGTAGGAAAAGAAAAAAAAAAACACACCAATTTGTTGAAGCTTCCCATGTTGGCGGTGAGAGCGACTATGTCGTACAAAAACACAACACACGTGAACCATTTAAACCAGAGGTGTCAAACATGCGGCCCGGGGGCCAAATCTGGCCTGCCTAAGGTTCCAATCCGGCCCTATGGATGAATTTATGAAATGCAAAAATTACATATAAGATATAATATTTTAATTCATGGTTCACATTCAGACCAATTCAGTTTCATAATAACCTATAAATAATTACAAGTAAAACATGTCTTTGTAAATTTCATTTTTTTCATTTCGTGACACTAAAACAAAGTAGAATTTCACCCAGAAAATCTGAATAAATATGAAAAATTTGAAATGTCATAACAGAAATAAGTACAATTTGAATAATATTCCACCTATAACTAAATATTTTGTGCATCTGTAGATCCAGTGTGATCTGTAAGTTAGAATGTATATGTGTAAATGATAAACTAAAGCCTAATATTGTTTATTTTTATAATGCAATTGTACTTTTTTCCGCTCTGAAACAAAGCGACAACTTTGGAGTTGACATTATTTCTATATTGTGTTTTGGGTGTTTTTACTGGTTCGGCCCACTTCAGATCAAATTTAGCTGAATGTGGCCCCTGGACTAAAATGACTTTGACACCCCTGATTTAAACCATTTAAAGCGGTAATTAGTGGAATTATAACCGCTTTCATATCAGCTGATCGTTTGTCAGCTGTGTTCTTGAGTCACATAATTATTTGTGCTTTAACTACATTCACAAACTTAGTTGCAGGTTTGTCGTTTCGTGACGTCTCTGCTACCGGTGTTACCAGTCGACCAACGCCTTCACTACCAAAATGGATACGTCAACTTTTTTACTTGTCCTGTGACGTCAGCTGCCGGAGCTCAATAGTGTTGAAATGTTTTTCCAACATCTTCCACCCCACCTTTAACTGCGTTACCCTTTGTGTGTTCATTACCTAATGCAGTGGTTCTCAAATGGAGGTACACGTACCCCTGGAGGTACATAGAGGTACTGTACGGGGTAACGTGAAGCTTTTTAAAAGTCTTAAAAAAAAATTATTTTGTAAAAAAGTTCAATAAAATATAGAAATGTGTGTTCATGCACTGAATTTTATATTCAGTAGTGCCCCCCCTCCTCACACACACACACAACCAATTTAGTTTGACCCACTGACCCCAAACACTCGTCAACGACCTGTTGTCACCGTGATAACACTGGAAGGGGGAGGACCCACCCACCCACTTTACATCTGAGGGCACCTGGTAGAGTGGGTCAGTGACTCCACCAGGGTCTGAGGCTGATAAGAAGGTTCTGGACAGGGTCAGGAGGTCAGCCCAGAACATCATAGGTGTCCTCTCTGTCAGACATCTACAACATCACATGTCTACGCAGGGCCTTAAACGTCCTCCAGGACAGTTCACACCCCAGGCCTGACCTGTTCTTACTGCTGCCCTCAGGGAACAGGTACAGGTCCATTAAGTCCCGCTCTTGTAGGTTTTTCAACACGTTTTACTCGAGTGCAACCAGGGTACTGAACATGCAGTATGACTGTTCACCTGTGCCATATATTTATATATTTATATTTATTCTACTGCTGTCATGCCTTGTCTACTGTGTGTTTCTCAATTTTACTACGTTTTATATGTTTTAATAGTTTTGAGTAATATATTCATATATTTTATCTATGTTTTTCCTGGAGTTTTTATCTTGTCTTATATTTGTGTGTTTTTGCACTTCTAGAAGTTGTCTTATAAATGTTTTACACGGTGTATTGTATGATGACAATAAAGATCATTCTATTCTAGTCTGTAACTATGGAGATGTGTCTAATGCACAGCAGCAATGATACTGAAAGTACAGATAAACAAGTAAAGAAAGAAGGCAAAACCAGAGCCAACGAAGTACAGAAAGTACAGAAAGTACAGAAAGTACATGGGAGAGGATGTTTTAATGGGATTTACATCCACTGGCTCTGCACCTCCCCCCCCACAGACACTGTGTTTTCAAAATAAATTAATTTGTCAGATTCACTGATAGAAGTTCTTTGGATTTAATAAATCAGACACTGATTTCAAAGTACTGTACCTCTTTTTCAGGGGGTACATGACTGAAAAACATTTGAGAAGCACTGACCTAATGTTTCAATGTTGTACATGTAGTAGTGGACGCTCCACATGTTGTTTAGGGACACGTTGAAATGCTGGATGACATGCCTCAAATTATGGTCTGGTTGAAACTGGTGACTGATTGATCCAACTCTGTCCTCAGACACAAGATCCATGACTGTTCCGTTACCCTTCTCAACACTAGATAAAAAAAAAGAAAAGAAAAGAAACAAACTATTGAGTAAATGCAGCAATAACCACCATTCCTCGAGTCGAAGTGTAAGAATCCTGTTTGTGCTGTTGTAATATGAGAAAAAAAAAAATAAAAAATTAAAGGTGTCATTCTGCTGAAAACCACTTTTCCACTTTTGTCCTTTTGGAATCTGATGGTTCACCCAGCGTTACCATGGTGATGGCTCACCCAGCGTTACCATGGTGATGGTTCACCCAGCGTTACCATGGTGATGGCTCACCCAGCTTTACCATGGTGATGGCTCACCCAGCGTTACCATGGTGATGGCTCACCCAGCGTTACCATGGTGATGGCTCACCCAGCGTTACCATGGTGATGGCTCACCCAGCGTTACCATGGTGATGGCTCACCCAGCGTTACCAACACATGCTCTTTTAACAGTGGTTCGTCACCTCCACTGGCTGCATACTGCATTCACACTAAACAACAGGAACCAGGGCCCAGAAAAAGACGGTCCATCTGACGTCAGGTGGACTTTAGCGTCACCCACATGGGGTTAAGCCCCTCCCCCATTGCAGCGAATCTGAAGTAGCATGAGCATCTACAAGAGAAGACGACGCCACAGTAGCTGCTGCACAAACTGGAAAAGACGGATGCATCAAACTGGTTCATGTGTCTCGGTGGAAATAAAGACTGATTTTTTTACTGCACATTTTCAGAAAAAGCAATGGCACAAAACCTAGCTGGATGCTACTTTGGTAAAGGTAAACACACACAGAGCGAAAAGTGGAGGGGGGGTCCTTCACATATTCTGAGCCAATCAGAGACGTGTCAAGGACATGTACGGAAGCATCGGTAAACTGTTGATGGACCTCATGTCATTTTTCTCTCGTGCAAAAACAGCTGGAAAAACAAAACAATCTGGACATTTTTTAAAAACAGAACCGACACACAATGTATTCAATAACAACGGAGAACACAGTAATATTTATGAAATAACCATAGAATGACAACTTTAACAAGTACCTGATATAGACAGAAACGTGAGCCTCTGTGGGTAATGTAGTGAAAGACCAGGAGCAGTCGAGTAAGTCTGAGGGGTAAAGGAGGCATGAGAAGTCGTCCTCACTAATTCCTGTTTCGAGGTCATGTCCTGATGAACACTGTTCTATGAGCTGAAATGAACAGAGATGAAAAGGCACTTTGGAGATCTGCATTCTACCAACAGTCTGATGTGTATTTAAGAGGATTAAAAGTGATCACGATTCTCACTTCACCGGAGAACTCTTCCTCTGCACAGGCGTCCAAAAGATTCCCATCTGTCTCTGTTAAAACAAAACACACGACTATTGGAGCATCTTTGACACCTGATGGACCATGTCTCAGTTGGTAGAGCGGGTCGTCCAGTAACTGAAGGGTTGGTGGTTCGACACTTCACCGTCCTTGCCACTGCCACGCTTCCGTCAGTCTGCCCCAGGGCAGCTGTGGATACATGTATAGTTTAACACCACCAGAGGGTGCATGTGAGAGTGAATGAGTGGTGTCACTAATGTGAAGCGCTTTGAGTGGACAAATAAGCACTATATAAACCCACTCCAATATTATTATTATTACTATCACAGTAAAATCACTAGTGTTAATATGACACTTAAGGAGTTAATTTTAACACTACCTCAGTGAACGTATGATCCCCATCTACAGTGTCAAACGTTCTATTGTTTAGATATGCCAGACATTAGCTGCATTTCCATCACCTTTGGAAATTCGCAAAATGTAAATAGTGCGATAAAAAAAACTGGTAATGGAAACACCTGAATTTTGGAAAAAAAAAAAAAAAAAAAACCCACTCAAATATCTATAAAATTAAGTTTAATCAAAAATGAGTGAAAAATCAAGCGTTGTCAGAGGTCTTATTCCCAATTCAAATTTGGCTTAATGTGGTTCTTGCTCTTGAACTAAAATGATATTTAGTGACATTAGGGCTAAGTTTGCAGATTGTAACCAGCTAAAGTCAACTTTTGTTTGTTAACTCTGGTTCACACCCAGTAGGTGACAAAAAAAAAAAGAAGTCTGATCCGTGCAATGATACAAATGTAGTAACAAATGGTAACAAAAACACAAAGAATTTACATTTTATATTATTTTCTTCCTGTTCTTTCCTCCATAATCTTCCATAAAGATACTTTCACATTTATTACCTCTGCCAAGGGGGTATTAAATTCAGGTCAGTTTGTCTGTCTGTCTGACCGTCTGCAGGATTATGCAAAAAAAAAAAATTATGATCGGATTTTGATGAAACTTTCAGGAATTATAGATAATGGGTCAAGGAAGAACCCAATATATTTTGAGCAATAAAGGTCAAAGGTCAAGGTCCAACTCTACATCTTTATAGAGGCATAGGTTTTGTAAGAATATCTGATGAAATTAAAAAAAACAAAAAACAACCTTGCCTTAACTGTACATATATGTAAACGTACTGAGCGTTAATTGTCAGCCTTGTAAAGACAAGCTGTACTGACTATACATGACCAAGGAAAATAAAATTCTCATTTTGTGCAGTAATAATCTACACCTGGCTTTTCTGCCTCCGTACATAATATATGTATGATGATATAGTGTTCTCTAAAATTATTACCTCTGCCAAGGAGGGATTCAATTTGAGTCTGTTTGTTTGTCCGTCTGTCAACAGGATTACGCAAAAAGTTATTAAGGGATTTTGACGAATGATTAAAGTTTGGCGGCGGTTCAGAAGAAATCCTGGATCATTTTGAAATGTATTCTCCATTCACCGCAGTGTCAAATTTCACAGTAGGTATGGGTACTATGTGTGGATAATTTATTAATGTATGCAGACATTGACTGACTATTAATGCTAAGAAGTTCGTACAAAATGGCATTGTTCTTACGAAAATATTGACAAATTTCACTTAACATAAATCTTAGGAACATCTTTTTTTTTTCCCTTAAGAATCTTCATGAGAGTTCTGTTACTGTTTTTATAGCCTTGCATCTGGTTTCTGAAGCTTTATCACCGACAGAGGAAACACGCCTGTAGTCTCACAGTTTGACAAGAGGATGTCCATTAACAGCCAAGGGGGCGGGGTTTGTTTTCAGTGTCATTTTGTAAATATATACTGTGAGGTGGTGAATGTGTGTGTCGGTGTCATGCAGGGTGTAGGTCACGCACCACTTTGCCAGCTCCACAAAATCAGCAAACTGAGCCACGTTACCGTCCACCCAGGAGGTGGCGTCATATCCAAACTGGAAATGAGGTTTTAGACACAAAAAGGCATAAACACAAAGTGATACAAGAGACTATAGTAGTTTTGAGTATGAAGAGAATCTAAAAAAAACAACAAAAAAACAACAATATTTAGAGAATTAATAAATAATAATAAAAAAAACTTATGAAAAATTCATGGTGAAAAGTCATGTGATATTAAAACTCAAATAAGATATCATTTAGAACACTATAAGAATAAAAACTAATATTAGAAGAACAAAGTCATAACATTTACATTTCAAGAATAAAGCCACAAATAAGAAAATACAATTGTAAGATTAAAAGTCATACACTGGAAAAAGTACAATAATGAATCAACTTAAAAATAAATTCTTATTCAACTTTGACTTTTTATCTCAGGATTTTGACTTTTATGGTGATACATAAAAAAAAAAAAAAAAATTGAATTGCATCAGACGAGGGTTATTTTAATTTTATTGAATTTGATTCACTCGACAAGATGTTTTTATGTGTGACCTATTGAAGAAGAATGTTTGTGTTGATTCAATGTTTTACTTTTCTCAGTGTAATATTAGGAGGAAACAGTCATAATAAAGTTGGAATATTATTATAAGTTATTTATCGAAGAATATATAATAGTATCTTATAATAATATCAAATATTGTGCCTAATTATTTGATCAAGACTTTAAAAAACAAAAATTTTAAATTCAATGATAAAATTATGCAAAATAATGGCTTCAGGGGAATAAAATAATACAAGTCAAAACTTAATAACAAATGTATTTAATATGATAGGGATGAAGTTTAAAAAAATTTGAGAAAATAAGTGATAATGTAAAAAAAAAGTCGCCATTTTAAGAGACTTAAACTGTGAGATGAAAAATCTAAATCTTACACAAAAACAGTCATCATAAAGAACATCTATTTTCATAAAATGTAAAAGACAAAGTTGTGAAAAAACTTACAGTATGCATACAAAATTGAAGTCATAGTGCAGCAAGAATATTTTGACAAAAAAAAAAAAACGCCCAGCTGACCAAAACTTTAATTATATTTGATCCTACATGATTTCCTTAGTTCATTATTAATTAACAATAAAAAATAACAGTGAGGGTTTTTCTTGTTCATTGTGTGGCTTTAAAACTCCTTCATGCTGTTTTATCAGTTCACACTAATAAAGCATTTCCTGGCTTTACTTCTCCTTTTAAATACATCTCAGTTGCCCCATCTTAACCCTTTGTTAATCACACTACAAAAAAAAGAAAGAAAAAAAAAATCACTTTTTTTTGCTTTTTCCACCTCACATGGACTATTACAACATAAAACATTTTCTTTACTAATGCTAAATGTAACTGAAGTATTAAAACTCAAACTCCTCTGCCAATCCTACCAACATAATTTGTAACTTGGTTCAAATTAGATGTATTAACTCTTTGTGTTTGTATCATTAGCATTTCATGACCCTTTACTATCATCTCTACTGTTTGGTTCAAAAATTGCTACATGAATTCCAAAGTATTTTTGAAACATGATGAGGATCATTTACGTAAAATAGACTATAAAAGTTAATAACATGAAAAAAAAATTCAACTTTTCTGCAAATTTTGTGTCCAAAAGAACATTTCATAGCAGAGGTGTTGTCATGGTTATGATCTTCTTCATTTGTATATATATATATATATATATATATATATATATATATATATATATATATACTAGCATGAACTGAATATATCATTGACTGCCCAAGACGTTTGGTGCCAAAGGACTTAAATTTAGATTAGATATCAGGGTTCAAAGTTACCTCTACTAAACTGTTGAACTGACCAACAAAGGGTTAAAACACAAAAACCCAGTTTTCCTCAAGTTGGAGGAGTGTGGGCGTCTGTCGCTGTTCCACTGAAACATGATTTGTGAACATTTACAAGAAATACGAATCAACACAAATAAAAGCACATGTAAAAGTTTTGAGTCTTGAGTACAAACATAGATTCAGTTATTAAAAAACAGACACAAATACAATCTGCTCCAGTTAAATACTATCTGTAATGTGTTAACATGTTGTTGTACATAACATTAAGAAGAAGACGTTACCTCCTGCTCTTGTTCCACTCTGCTGCCGACTGTGGCTGACTGACTGGAGACAGCGACACGTTTTCTGGAGAAAGAAGAAGCATGACATCACATACTGTACAAAGCAGCAGGAAGCCAAAAGGTTCTTTCTGTTTTAACATCTATTTTTGTTACACACCCACATGCAACAGAAGACAATACAATTCTGTGAAGGCTGCACTTCAATTTCCTGATAAAACATTCCAAGTGGCACTCATTAATTTAAAAACAAGGGGCTAAAAGTTAGGAGTCTGAGGTTAATTATTTACCTTCATTATTATGCAGTTCTGTTGTATTTGGATTAGGACTTTAAGAGTTTACTGTTACCAATTAGAGGGGTTATTATTAACCCTCCTGTTATGTTCATTTTTTCATTTCATTTTCACTTATTTGTTTATTCGAACAGGTAAAATAAAATAAGTAAAACATACAAAGTATTTAATCAGAAGTTAAAACAACACCTCTTTAGTATCTTAAATAGTTATACCTTGTACGAAAGGGTGTAGGATGAAGTTAACAAAACTTGTCTAGTCCTACCCCTTTGTATTACTCAGTCAGAGCATATATATATATATATATATATATATATATATATATATATATATATATATATATACATATATACACACACATATATATATACATACACATACACATCCATATATATATATATATATACATATATACACACATATATATACATACACATACACATCCATATATATATATATATATATATATATATATATATATATATATATATATATACATACACATGCATACATCCATATACACATATACATACACAAACATATATTATATATATACACACATTTGTCAGGAACAGCAGTGGTGTTCCTGAGTCAATTTTACCCGGTGCATGTTTAATTATCCAAAAGATGTCTGAAAGAAAAACAAAAAAAATCCTAACAAGCAATGTTAATATTTCATTACTAATTCCATTAGTAACTCTTCTATCAATATTTAGTGCAATGGTGTTCCTTACCTCTACAAAAGGTCTAAAAAAACCCAACTTTTTTATTAAAGAGTAAGAAAGAAAAAGTACATGCTCAAATTTTTATTTAAAAAAAAGTTTCACAATTGTATTACTTTGAACAGAAGTGTCAAAGTACTCACACTCTGTACTTTAGTAGAAGTACAGCTACTTGTGTGAAAAAATACTCTAGTAAAAGTAGAAGTACTGATTCAACTGATTGACTGAAGTAAGGGCCAATTCCTCCTTTAACCCTCAATCTCTAAATGCGCGCTCCCGTGAAGTGTAAATTCTGTCCCAATTCTAAGAAGGGTTAAGGTGAGGGTCAGTTTAATGAAGGGCTGTAAACCTTCAATACTGACATACGCAGACACCACCCTTAGGAACAAGGGTTACACAGAATGCAGTATTTTCTTAGTTAATGGAGATATAAAAAAAATACTAAAATCATTGTATTATCTTAGTTTAGGTCCATTTGATAGATTATGTTCCTCATTTGTATATAACATGTATTTTTTATTTTACGATCTTTTGTCAATAGCGGCTGGTGCAGACAAGCTAGCTATGGTTTAAGTTAGCTAACGTAAAAAAGGTCATGTTTCGTGGTGGTAATGCAGTCGTTTTATCCAGATAACAGCCTATATAATATACTTGTGTCGATAATGGTATAAAATGACCAGGCTAATGTCATCTGCTGTAGCCACAGTTAGCTAACGATAGCTATAGCTGCTGTTTACTTTTCACTGAGGTGACAACTGAATATGGTTGTTATTTATACAGATTATTTGTTTGATAGCTCTAACTGAAGGAATGATTTACAGATAGTCAACAACAATTTCAAAAACGTGGACATGATGGACCATAGCTGTGTTTGTGGCTTATGATTAAATAATGTGTTTCATTTCAGGTACTACAGAGACAATGTTGGCAATGATTAATTTCAGGGCCAACATTTAAGGGGTGTACCATTTCTATGTCACAAATAGCCCTTAACACTTAGTTTTGAGGGTTAAGGGAGGAAGTGAATTTAAAAGTAAAAAAAAAAATAATAAAAAAGGTACAACTTCTCAATTGTAATAAAGTAAGACTGCATTTTTATATGGATGAAATATAATCAGACTGCTTCTGTATTTGCTTTTTAAAAAATACCATTCTTACCCAAAACATACATCTTAAACACCATTGTTACTAAAAGTATTCCCTGCCAACTTCATGTAAATTCACACAACTGCTAGCTTACATACTGACTGTTACAGCTAATACATGCTTAACATTTGATTTAGCTAAAGGTACCTTCCGCATTAAATGATAACTAGCTTGCTAGCTAGCCCTTTCAAGTAAACATAGCTTTATTCAAACAGTATGCAGCTATTTTAAAAGCAAATACAAAAACAGTCTGATTCCTATGATAAACCTCCTCAACAGTAAAAATCTAATTAGCTCATTAGCATAGCTACCTATTCAGGTAACCATACCTGTCTATATTACAACTGCAGTATTCAAAGTTACACACAGTTTACAACATTACACAGGTTACCGCTAAATAACTTTATCAAGGTACAGACAACTCACCTTAGCTGAACTGTGCAAGTCCTCCTCAGGGAAATACAAAACTACCTGGAGTGCTGTGATGGTCTAGAGCCGCTGGGGAACTGGAATTTCTCCATCCATGTAAATGCCACCCAACCTAATGGTGCGTTACGTTCACACCGAAAGCGACAAAATCACCTGTGGTCGACCTGGCTGTGAACACAGCAGTTGTTAATAAGGACTGTCTACAACTGGCCTATGGAACATCAGCCCCAACAATCTGTTATGTTCTTCCATGCTTCGTGTTACATTGTCCCCGTAGGATTTTACACATAAGGAAAGCTGCTTCACACGGCAGGTATTAATTTCTCGTCCGTCATGATTGTCGAGTGGATAATATGACATGTTGTGGACCCTGTGCTCGCGGTACACTGATTCACTTGCATAAAGTTGGGCTCTGCTCAACTTTTTGAACGGCTACTGTCACGGCACCGCGTACCCAGAATGCTTTGCAGGAGCGGAATTTCCTTCTTGAAAATGTGCGTGCGATGCAAGTTCGCAGACTGTCTAGTGCCCTGGTCCCCAAACTACGGCCCGCCTCCACATTTGGTCCGGCCCTCACAATACCAGAGACCATTTAGATTTTTTTATGTGTGTGTATTTGTATTTGATAATAAAGTTGGACTTTTGCAATAAAATGTTCCTTAGTTATGAACTATTTTCATTATTAATGAAGCAGAGAGCGTGGGGTTGTCTCCAGGATTTTGTTCAGAGTGACAAGGTGTGGGTTGTGGTTCTGATTAAAGAACACAGATACAGATGTCCTTATTAAAGGTTTATTTACTGTGGTCTGTAATAATACAGTAACACTCACTATAACAATATATACATACAATAATAAATGAACTAAGACAGACTATATGAGTCACTCAGATGTATTACATGGGTCATGGAACACACACATCACTCACAGAAATCACAGATGACAGCTAGCAATGCTAACTGCTAGCATATTATCATATTAGCTTCAACAGCACACCGGCGCTAAACAGCATTAGCTTATACAGTACAACATGCTAACATCTACCCGAACTGTACTGTGTTATTTATCTCACCTTGTGGCATCTACACACAGTAATAAACCAGGAATAGATGAATAAAAAAGAGAAAAAGAAGCCGAGTGGCGAACTAGGCACGGTTACCTAGCAACACAGTGGTTAATAAAAAACGGACTACGTTCATAACCGTAATAACATCACTGGTGCGTTCAATAGCGTTGGACATTTGAAAACTTATAGAAAAGAAGTTATTCCAGAACAAATATAACCAAACAATCAAATAAACAATTAAACTGCACGGGCTTTCTAACAATTAACTATTAGTAACTAGTTTAACACAATAATTTTGACAGACTGAGTTGTATTATATTATATGAGTCATTTAAGTCAGAGATTCTACTCTGACAACTAAGCTGAACTTGGACCTGTTAAGATGAAGAAGTTTATGTTCCATGGACCTTTTTTTCTGTGAAGAACCCAAAGAGGGTTATTTATTTCATAAATAGTGTTATTATTTATTTTTTGACTTTTGTTCTATGAAGAATCCAGAAAGGGTTATTTGATTGTGGCTTTCTGGAAAACAATTTAGGCACTCCTGCATTCGTCACACTTTAACTGTTACAAACTGACCCCGGCCCCTCATCTGAGAAGGGAAGGGTTATATGGCCATCACAGGAAATAGTTTGGGGACCCCTGGTCGAGTAGATCACGGGAGTCAGACAAATAAACTGGTGTTTATTTTGGAGGGACAGAGGTGTACTATATATATATATATATATATATATATATATATATATATATATATGTGCTTGGTGTTATGACTTGGCTTCCCCTCTTCACCGTGAATCAGTGTGGGAAGCCTTATCTTTGCATTGCTTCTGTGTATGTGCTACATAAACTTAGAGCTCGGAGCCACTGCTCCTTCTGGGTCCATAACCTCCTGAAAACACGGCATCTCCACGGGGAATTTCAGAGGCTGGTTCAGGAGCTCCACTTTGATGATGCTTGTTTCCAGAGTTACTTCAGACTGGATAAAAGTCAGTCTGGTGACCTCCTCAACAAACCATAGACCACAATTACCATTTTTCCTCCATGATCGGCTCTCTTCTCTTTGTATTTTTCCCCGCCTTGAGAATCCAGATCGGTTCGCAATTGCTCGTCGCCGCTGTCGCCGCTGTCGCCGCTGTCACACCGTCCCTCATTGACATAAAGTTGATTTTTTTTTCAACTTTTCCTAGTCGCTCAATTCGCTCACATCACGTCACTTGCAGTCGTTGTCGCCTGAATCACCCCCAGTCACCAGCGCACATAGATAATGTCGCTCAGATCGCCCCGGTCGCTCTTGGTGTGAACGTACCATTAACTTCATTATGGGAAGGCTAATGCCCGTGCACCGCTAGACAAGGACACGAACTCCGCTTTGCGACATTCATTCGCAACTATCCTCCCACCAGCCCTTGGTGTGGGCAGTAACAACTATGGTATTAGTGCCGTTCATGCAATATTTTGGACACAAAACAACTGCTGTGCTGCAACTGGACTTTACCTGTACACAGCAGTTGTTTTTATAAGGGGCATCTAATTTAAACAAATGAACAACTGGCCTACTAACCATCATCCCCAACAATCTGTTACGTTCTTCCATGGTTCATGGTGTATTATATTGTCCCTGTAGGATTCTAAAGATAAGGAAAGCTGCTTGACACGGCAGGTATTAATTTCTCGTCCGCCATGATTGTCGAGTTGATAAAATGCAAACGACATGTCGGGTTCTATTGGATACTCACATTGGGATGCGGTCACGGTCGACGGATCATTTGCATAAAGATGCATTTACCACCAGTTAATTCATGTTTTATGCATTTGTAGATCCACTGCGATATATAAGTTGAAATACAGATAGAGGAGACAAGGGACAATTCTAACACTTTTTATTTGAACAAGTGTAACTCAGTTGTTTTTTGTGCTGGAGGTCTCAGATTTGGACATGTAAAATCCACATTTGTCTGCTATAAAATACATTCACTCGTACTTTTAATACACCATCACAGTTTAAGTCAATTGTTGTCAAATACAAAGTGAAATGTTGTTACAACCTACCTACTGAGATAAGTTGTAAAACTAAGGGATGGTTATAACACTTAAATTGTAATAAAAAAAAGATCCACACCGGTGATGCGCGGGCTGACCCGAAGTGAGTGGGTGCCCACGGACACCCGCAGTTGCACCTCCCCTATCTATGTTTTCACACAAGTAAGTGTACTTCTCCTAAAGTACATAATGTGAGTACTTTTTACACGTCTGGTCACGAGTTTAAAAAAAGGTTGGAGCCATTGTCTTGGGGAATGTGTTTTTACTTGCAGCAAAAAGGTTAGACGTTCCCTGACCGGGAATCGAACCCGGGCCGCGGCGGTGAGAGCGCCGAATCCTAACCACTAGACCACCAGGGAAACCTGAAGACACGTCGTATTACCTAGTTTACAAAACTTTCTTCAATGGTATTAGGGTTGATTCCTTTCTGGGTTGTCTTTGTTTGTTGTTGTATTATATATGTTAACGTTACTTGTATAATATAATACATGTATAATGTGTCCCAGCTTCGGCCGTTGTAGCTGGAATAGACCCCGTGATCATAGTGAGGGTAAAGCGGGTACAGAAAAGCAATACCACAGGAAATAGTGGGGGGTCAGTAGAGAGGCCAAAGTGTAAAAAAAAAACAACTGGAATTCCACCCACGAAGAAGGTTCCCTCTGGGATCTGTGCATAGGTTAATTTAGGTCCAGTATCAGTTTTGCAATTCATGATCAGTTGCTGTACTGCTCTGTTCTTACATTAACAGTTATTTTACCATTAAAGCTATCCCTGAATGTTTGCTTAAAACTATCCAAATCCCATACATCCCATATTGCCAGGATTAATTGTGACAGTTCTGCAACAAGATGACAAAAGTACAAACAAGTTTATAAGAGAAATGCTTACGAGAAGAGTTTGACCTAGTTAGACCAACTAAGAAATACAACTTACTTTACTGAAAGTCAGTTTTACTCAGGATTAAATATTTGAAGTTCTCAATTCCACCAAAAGCAGAAGAGATGCGTTTTAAAACCACGGCTATAACATTTATCCATCAAAAGAAGTGTTGCTACTCCACAGATTTAATGTAGAACAGAACTGTGTGTGTTTTGTAGACGACTCTTTACCGCCTCCTAGAGGATTTAAAATGCAGCATCCATAATAACACGGACGGAGGTATACCTGCTCCGGGAGCAACGTCAACAACAGAAAGACGAATTTCGTCCGGTTCCGGAGGTATAAAGCAGGTTATACGGTTAAAGTTAACTTATACAATTACATAATCTGCCTAAAGTAGTTTCTGCGCAGTCGCGTTCGAACAAAGACATCATACTCTCCCGCCATTATTGTCTTCCTGGTTCCACTTGTTCAAAACTTCTAACAGGTAAGAGTTTAACTGTGTAGATATACACACAAAAAACAACAACAATATAACTAGTGGCAGAATATCAGTAACTGGTGCCGTTTATGCCGGTTTTCTTCGGGTTTTAAGTTTAAAGTGAATGTTGAGTTCGATGCCATCACCTAAACAGAGTCTTAAAGAAACACTTATTCTTTATACTATTCTACATTCTTAATATTATCTGCTATTGTCGTTTTTCAGATACCTTTCAAACCTGATTCTCACATTGTTAAAGGGAATTTGTCTAATCCTGAAGTGGAGGTATGTAGGTCTATATGAATATTCCATTTTAGTTGGTGGTGGATTTAACATGTGCAAGGAATGACTCCATTTTATAATGCGATTAATTCTGTTTGTTGATGGAAAAACAGTAGAAAGTCCATTTTAAAGTCAACACCATAGAAAGTCATGTATACCATATGTAATTACCTATGTAATAACATATTATGAAGCAGAGTTAATACTGAACATGTACTGTACTATGCACTAATATACACCTTATGGCTTGTTGTTTTAGACACTGACCACACATAAGCATTTCTCAGTAAATGCAGTAATATACGTTCAACTGGAATGTACCATAAATATTTACAAACAGAGGGGAAAACAATTATTTTTGACAATGAACATTTGACAGATACATATTATCACAGTGCTTCAGTTTATCATGTATTTTATGTACTGTGATTGTCTCACACACACACACACACACACAGCCTTTACACAATGTTATGTTATAAGCTTATTTTAAACCGTCACACACAGATAAAACATTAGATGTTCTAGTAAATTCTGCTGTTAAATATGTTGTAAAAACCTCAGTGATGTCCACCAACCTGAGTCACTTCTGCACAAACTGCTTTTGTCGTTGTCCACTTGTCATGTCATTGTCAGTAGGTCTGTCAGATGGATAACACAACTCATCTACAGTGCTGTTAGGTTGTCATGGTGACAACTTGCTGTCCCAGTCTCTAGCTGCTAGCTCTAGAAGTTCTATTACCTCACATCAGCTTTGTGTTTGTTTGATTTTTTTTAAAACGTTCTAAACTGGTGTGAAATGCTCGTACCACATAGATTAATTGAGCTCTACACAAGCTCTGCATTTGCTATTAATAATTCCGTCTTGTAGCCTTCTGCTAATGTTTAAATTAATAATTTTTAAAGATATGCTATGGAGAGATCACAACGCTCCCTCTTTATAACCTACACTACAATGCAAAAAAGTTTCTGCAGTGAAATGACTGATGCAGGATGGCTAGACTAGAGAGTCTCTAGCCTCAACTCACCATATATTCTTTGTCCAGTCATAATTTTCTGTCATTGGTTAAAAAAAAAAAAGCCATCCTGCATCCTAATAAAAATATATGGTGAGTTGAGAGTAGAGACTCTCTCGTCTCAACTCAACATATATTTTGTATTAGGATTTTTTTTGTAACTAATTAGAGATTTCAGGTGACACCATTTGAATTCTGGACGACCCCACGTAGTGTCCTGAGTAGTGATGAGTCTAGCGACACTGATGGATCAGTGTCGACTTTATACAGTGAATCCCTGTGTCGCTAAGGAAGGTCACCTGACCGATACAGCAACTGTTTCGAATGGACTCTGATGCCAAACTGTGTTTATTAGGAAGCACAATGGGCTGAATCTGCCAAAAGAATCTCTGATCTTTTGTGGTTCGTTATCATGAATACTCATCAAAAATAAGGAAGCAGCACGGTGTGGGACCATTTTAATATTATGTCAGTAACTAAGGTATTTGAGAGGAATAGGATGAAAATAAGGAAATTCAAACAGTTTACACTTGATCCATCTGAATTCAAAGTGACTTAGTTTAACTATTCAGATAATTTTGGACAAGTGAAACGTGTGAGCGGGTGTTTTCTACAGCTGGACAAGTTGAATCAAAACAGCACAACAGACTAAATCAAAACGTTGGAAAACATTTAAAAAAGAAATCCACAAGCATCTTCATTCACTACAGGTTCACATATATTTTCACTTTATGATCCATGTTCACATTTATTGAAATATCACATATTATACATTGAAATGAAAATATGAAATACAATATAAAATAAAATAACTTAAATTATATTATTGTATAAACTAGGTCAGTGTTTCCCAACCAGAATGAGGCCATGAGAACTCATGTGTGCTGTGGCTCAAGAAGGTTTGGAAACACTGTACTACACAGGTGTCAAACTCCAGTCCCCGAGGGCCGGTGTCCTGCATGTTTTAGATATTTCCCTCTTCCATGTGATTCATTTGAACCCTTTAACTCCTGAGAACTAACAAAGTAACTGGTAACATGAGCAAAGTAAGACACAAATGGCAGAATATCAAAAGAAAAAATTAAAAGAACCAAAATGTAGAAAAATAAACAAAATTATCAAAAACTAATAAATATATGACAAATAATGTGGAACATTTTGGGGGGAAAAATTACTAAAGAAGAAAACTAGTCAAAGCAATAAAAAAAATGGTGAAATAAAATAATACCGGTAATTAAAAAAAAAAACACCTCTTGCTTTTTGGCTCCTTTTCCATGCACAAAATAAAGTAAAACTGTTGAATTTTTCTGAATATTTAAATTAAATCATCCATTCAGAACACATCAGCACTGACACTTAAAGAGTTAATAATCAGCTCCTCATCAGACTGATAATGATGTAATGGAAGAGGGAAACATCTAAAACATGCAGGACCCCGGCCCTCGAGGACCGCAGTTTGACACCCCTGCTGTACTAGGTCAAATCAGTGTCAGTTGAGTCTGTCACCATGGTTACCTGTAGGGACTTTTAATGTCCAGCAGGTGTCAGTATTCAGTGACATAGTATTAACACAGTGTGTTATTTTGTCAACATGCTTCATCGACCCATCACTAGTCCTGAGTCATCCCCAACATTTAAAAACACTATTCTACGGTAATGCCTGATTTCCTGTATTAAAATATTTGTGTTGTGTGTCTTTTCCTTTTCAGATTCATCATGTCAGCCAAAGACCTTTTGAGAAGCAATAAAACAACCATCGAGCTGATTCTGTCAGAAAATCGCAAACTAATTCTCAGAAAATGTCACGAAAATGAATTGATAACTGACCGGGAGTACAGCAATTTAAAGATCATCAACCAAGCAAGTAATGAGGACCATGTCATTGAGCTTATGGACAAAATCATGGGTAAAGGTGAAGAGAGATGCAAAGAGTTTGTGGATCTTCTGCAAAATGATGCAGAACTTAAAGAGACTTTCCCAAATTTGAAGGACATACTGTTGAAGGGCACTACTACTCTACCCAAACCAACACAAGAAACAGCTACAACTGCCAAAATAGGTATGGTAACTGCATTATTCAGGGTTCATACCATTTAAACAAAACCTGGAAACGTTTTGGAATTTAAAAAAAGGCAAATTCCAGGCCTCCAGATTGACTAGACTATGTTGGGATGTTTCCTGCCTCATGTGGTGAAATGGGTAAGGACTCAAATCTGCCCAAATTAAATATAAATACCAGGAAAGTGTGGATTTAACAATGTGTGTCTTCACTGTGGCGTGAACATAAATGTTAATTTAATGTTGAACCACACGTTGTCATTTATTTTGTTGTTAAACCTCTGAGGGTAAACGTTAACACAACACTTTAACGTTTTATTCTCATTGTTTAAAGTCCAGTTGTATTTTTAGGAGTACGTAGTCATGGAAATTTGCCGAAAAGTATTGGTTAAAGTGTGTTTGAACCCTGATTATAGGTGTGTGTAAATCTTTTGTGGAGGTCGAATGTGTAGTTTTGATTTTCTTCTTGAATTCCTCAGATGATGTGGAACAACAGAACAGGAAGCGAAAACAAGAGATGGATCCCTCCGATGGCGTGACACCAAACAAGGATCCAAAGCAGGTCATTTGTTGTGTGACAACAGACAGATGTCGTCACAATGCGAACTTTCTCTAGAATGTTGCTCTTAAACGTAGTTAGTAACAATGCAGCGTTTATCTAACACTACCTGTGTTTCCATTAGGGTTGTCACGATACTAAAATTTCCAACTCGATACCGATACTAAGGATAATACTCGATACTAATTTCGATACTGGAGATGTGAGGGATTCTTTTGAAAATGTCCTCCATGGACTGCTAAAAAAAGGTAGTGAGTGCAGGTGCAGAATAAATGCATGTCTATCTCTTGGTAAGTTAAGGTAGGTCTATCTTTTTGCTCAAGCCCTTCTGCAGTGCTAACTGCAAGCCTCTTTATGGTCGAGCGATTATGTGCGCGGGCGGCAGCGTATTGCATCATGTGACCACCGCGGACCCCTTGCGGACCCCTTGCGGGACTATGGCAAGCCAAAGTGTTCAGATAGCCACGCGTTGTCTTTATTATATCACGCATTACAGAACGCGTTCTAGAACGCGTGCCATTGTGCGCGCCAGTGCGCGTACCAGAGGGCGTCCTGTAACGCGTGATAGCGCGCCAGTGCGCGTGCTAGAACGCGTTCTGTAACGCGTGATATAATAAAGACAACGCGTGGCTATGTGAACACTTTGGCTTGCCATACGGGACTAGCAGCGCGCACGTCAAAAATGATAGGCTGACATGCTCACGGTGGCCTCCGTGGTGGTAACGTGATACTATGCGCTACCGCCTGGCTGCCGCCCGCGCGCATAAACGTTCGACTATATCGAGGCCTTTAAAAGCAAAGTTGCATCGGATGGTCCAATCACAGACCTATAGAAATAGTGTATAGGTCTGTGGTCGCACTGGTGTCATCCCGTGTGCTGTCAGAGGCAGCTGGAGAAAAAAAGAGACTTTAACTTACACGCCGGCATTACGGCTGTGCCAGAGCTGACCGCGTTGATGCCTGTTTAGAATTCTTAACGTTACCCGCTACAAAAAAGCGGCGACGCGCCATAAAAACAAAAATCGATTTTCCAGCAACTTAGTATCTAATTAGATACCAAGGGTCAATATCGATTTAGTATCTAAAATCGGTTTTTTTGACAACCCTAGTTTCCATTACAGTTTTTCACCAAACAAAAGCGATATTCCTAAATTTTCGACAAAGTATAGTTGTGCTGTCAAGGTGTTTCCATTAACGGTTGTTCTTGGCAGGAATGTCGTAACTCTTGTGAAGTATCATCTCATGAGGTTTCACTGCGGTCACCTTCACAGCTTCAGATTACCCATCATCCTGATAATATCAGATTGGCTTTGTTTTTAGCTGTGTCTCTGTATTGTTCCCCAGCTGACAATGTCATGACGTCATCACAACACGTCGACTTGACTTCGACTTTATTGATGGATAAGTCGACTTGAAAAAAACTGAAGTCGTTACTGCCCTATTATGGTTACAGAAAAAGTGTTTCATTGCACTTTTGTGATATATTAGAATATCGAAACGTCTGAAACACCACCTCACGAAAGCGGGAAAATGTTTTATTGATATTTGAGTGTATTTTCCATTACCAGTTTTTTATAACGATATTTACATTTTGTGAATTTCCAAGGGTAATCGAAATGCGGCTGCTATGTTTTTCAAGGTAGTTATGTCGACACTATGGTTATGATATGAAAAAATACGGTATTATATAGTCTGGTTTTTATCTTATAGAATGTCATGTAATACAGCTGTAATACTAGAATATGATAATGAACAAAGGGCATGTGGAATAAACTTTATTGATCCCTTAAAGGAAATTCATTTGTTACAACAGCAGAGAAATAGTGTAGTAACATTATCATTTTTTCTAACATGTTTCACCAAACCATTGCCCTAATTTCATCATTTTTTAGGATGTTGATGAACCATATCCACTGGAGAGTACACCCACTGGCCTGTGTTTTATCATTAACAACGTGGACTTTAATAATAATAAACCAAGACGTGGATCAGATGAGGATGCAGGTATGTTACACTTGAGACAGATTCACTTATTATTTTCCTCAGATTCATGAAATAAATTCAATAAATCTTTGTTTCTGTTTCCATGAGCTCAAAGTACAACATTACCTGACATGCACAACTGACAGAAGTACAGTGGTACCTCTACTTACGAGATTAACTTGTTCCAAAAGTCTTTTTGTACTGTGAATTTTTTGGAAATATAGTAGAATTTTACATGTAAAAGGTCTAATTCGTTCCAAGGACCCAAATACTACCCCCCTAAACCTTTTAAAAATGATAAAAGTATACACATTTACTATGAAATATGTGTTAAATGTTTAAAAAAAACAAACAAAACTGGATATTTTAGATGTAATGTATTGGTGTCAGTGGGTAAATGTGTCTTCACTGACAGAACATTAAACATTAAACCATTCAAATGAACCAGACATGTGGTTCATTTTCATACCATCACTGCTTTTAATGCATCCTTCTGCTTCATTATTGGACCAATAGTAGACAGGTTTGGCCATATTTATTTTCCATATCACTAATCCACGTGACACTTTCATATTTTTTGATCATTTCTTGTTTCATTTCTATTGATAACGCAGACCACTTCTTCTTTTTATTCGGTTCATGGTGAATAACGAATACGAACTGTAATAAAGTTTAAATGAGCACACAAGGAAAAAGTCACAACACAGCAGTAACTGTGATGAATGAGGGTCAAAGGTCACCAAAAGCATCATAGGTAGCTCCCTCATAGCCAATGGGATGATAAGTACAGTAATGTACGTACAGTACTGTACTTATGTCTCAGAGGTTTCAGTTTCCTTTCATAATTTTCTTTCCTATTCAGTGACGAAAAATTGAGGTAAAGGTTTTTCGTTACTTGTATTATTCATTAGCTGGGTCTTTCGTTAGTAGAGGTACCACTGTATTTGCATTTAATATATTAAAACAATTAAATGGGTTGTATATTGATGTTCTATTGAGAAAGACAGGTGTCCATTTTAATTTTAGAAAGTGTTAATACATTAATGATACAGTTTTTTTCAATTTCTTGTTCGTTTTAATGCCTGGTACAATTAAAGGTGTATTTACTTGGACTAATATAATGACAACAATAATAGCTCATAGTTGTTTAATTTCAGAGCTTGATATTGATCCATTTTCCATGTTTTCTTGATAAAATCCAAAATCATCAGGTAGTACTGGATTCAGGGCTCTACACTAACTTTTTTTTTTTCCAGGAGCACACGTGCCCCTAAGTTAAAAAATTTAGGAGCACACAAAAAAATAGGGGCACAAGTCGGTTTTAGTTTTAAATGTTTATTTATTTACAGTGCAGTACTTACACACAGATACCAACATTGTTGAATGACTGCTGTCATTTGTGTTAATTTAGAGCAGACCATAACATAACTTTGTATTATGGGATGCTTTGTCCTTTGATACATTTTAGAACGTTGTATTGGCTGCTTTGTTATTAGATCCATTTTAGAATGATTAACCCTTTAACTCCTGAGACTGAGACACAGTAAAAAATAAAATAAGATAAAATAAGCAACACAATGAACAAAAAACAGTCAAAGTGATCAGTAAAATGAACAAAAATGAATAATAAACCAACAAAATAATATGTAACATGAACAAAGTAAGACACTAACAGAACACAATTAAAGAAAAATAATAAAATAAAAAAAACACAAAAATAAACAAAATAAGCAACATCAACAGAAACTAATATATATTCACAAAATAAGAAATAACGTGGAAAAAAAGGCAAAAAACAAAAACCCACCAAACCCAAAATGAAGTAAAAAAAAAAAAAGGAATAAATAACTAGTGTTGTAATTTGGTTCCAGTAGTTTTAGTTTGGGCTTTTTCTTTTTCTTAATCACTTGCTTTTCGACACCTGTACATCAGTTCCATGAACAAAATTCTCAGTAAAATAACAGTTAAAAAAACACTTGAATTTGTCTGAATTTTTAAACTAAACCATCCACTCAGAACGTGTCAGCGCTGACGCATCAGGAGTTAAAGGGTTAATCCTTTCAATATGTGCCGTGTTCGTCTCTATGTGGAGCTGTTCACACACTTTTAATTCATTTCTAGTAGGTTTTCATTAACTCCTCAGGTCTGTGTGTCTTATTGTTGCTGCAACAAACACTCGCACATGTGCAACTGTTTTGTTTTCCTCGTTCACATGATGAAATATTTGCTGCAAATGCGAGTGAAATGGGCGCACTGTAGAACCCTGACTGGATTGGATAACCACTGTTTTTGATTACCTTCATAATATTTTTTCTGTGCCTGTAAACCTAAACAAAGTTGTAATAATACGTAGTCTTATTATCAGTATCAATTAAGTAAGATCTGTTCAAACCACATGCTTTTTTTTTTCAGAAAAATTAGCAAAGACGTTCACCTCGGTGGGGTTCAGAGTGCTGATGTGCAAAGACCAAACAAAGGACCAGATGGATCGGGTGCTGAAATGCGTCTCTGCCAGAGATGTGTCTAAACTGGAGGATTTCAATGTGAAGGAATGGTCTGTGGACACATTCACTGATGTTCAGAAGGAGCCTGCACATGGAGATGCTTTTGTTTGCTGCATTTTGAGCCATGGAAACACAGGAACAGTTTATGGGACTGATGAAGAAGAGCTTTCCATTAAAGATATTAAGCAAATGTTCAAGGCGTCTGAGCGGTCACCCCTCACCAACAAACCCAAACTGTTTCTGATCCAGGCCTGCCAGGGGGGAAAGGCCCAGCGTGGAGTGGCGTTAACAAATGTTGAATCTGATGATCTTCCATGTCGCTCTATCCCTGAGGAAGCAGATTTTCTGTTCGGCATGTCAACTGTTGAAGAGTACGTGTCATATAGACAGAAAACTGGGTCCTGGTACATCCAGAGTGTGTGTAAACAGATGGAGAAAGGCTGTCCAAGGTAAATGATCAACTTACTAACACATATTAAATAAACTACAAAAGCACACATCTACAGAACTCCCCATTACCGTAACTTTTTGAGTTATCTTGCTAACTAACAAACAAACAAACTCTGGTAGGTAGGTTGGTAATGGGGAGATCTGGAAATGATTAGAATTTGGTGGTGATGGTGGTGGGTTTTGTTTTTTTTTTTGTTTTTTTTGGGGGGGGGGTGCTTTCCTACTTCATACTGTCACAATTGTCTAGTTTGAAAAAGTAATGACTATTCTGATAATGTAAAGAGTATAAAGTACATATATTTATATAAATGTAAAGAGTATAAAGTACATATATTTATATAAATGTAAAGAGTATAAAGTACATATATTTATATAAATGTAAAGAGTATAAAGTACATATATTTATATAAATGTAAAGAGTATAAAGTACACATATCTCAGGATTCAGACAAGATAGAATCTGCTTTTTTCCATTCAAATGGTCTAATCTTCAGTCATCAGATGGGCCAACACCTATAACCCTAACCTTTGACCCCTAACCTTCAGTCATCAGATGGGCCAACACCTATAACCCTAACCATTGACCCCTAACCTTCAGTCATCAGATGGGTCAACACCTATAACCCTAACCTTTGACCCCTAACCTTCAGTCATCAGATGGGTCAACACCTATAACCCTAACCTTTGACCCCTAACCTTCAGACATCAGATGGGTCAACACCTATAACCCTAACCTTTGACCCCTAACCTTCAGACATCAGATGGGTCAACACCTATAACCCTAACCTTTGACCCCTAACCTTCAGACATCAGATGGGCCAACACCTATAACCCTAACCTTTGACCCCTAACCTTCAGTCATCAGATGGGTCAACACCTATAACCCTAACCTTTGACCCCTAACCTTCAGTCATCAGATGGGTCAACACCTATAACCCTAACCTTTGACCCCTAACCTTCAGACATCAGATGGGTCAACACCTATAACCCTAACCTTTGACCCCTAACCTTCAGACATCAGATGAGTCAACACCTATAACCCTAACCTTTGACCCCTAACCTTCAGACATCAGATGGGTCAACACCTATAACCCTAACCTTTGACCCCTAACCTTCAGACATCAGATGGGTCAACACCTATAACCCTAACCTTTGACCCCTAACCTTCAGACATCAGATGGGCCAACACCTATAACCCTAACCTTTGACCCCTAACCTTCAGTCATCAGATGGGTCAACACCTATAACCCTAACATTTGACCCCTAACCTTCAGACATCAGATGAGTCAACACCTATAACCCTAACCTTTGACCCCTAACCTTCAGACATCAGATGGGCCAACACCTATAACCCTAACCTTTGACCCCTAACCTTCAGACATCAGATGGGTCAACACCTATAACCCTAACCTTTGACCCCTAACCTTCAGACATCAGATGGGCCAACACCTATAACCCTAACCTTTGACCCCTAACCTTCAGACATCAGATGGGCCAACACCTATAACCCTAACCTTTGACCCCTAACCTTCAGTCATCAGATGGGTCAACACCTATAACCCTAACCTTTGACCCCTAACCTTCAGTCATCAGATGGGTCAACACCTATAACCCTAACCTTTGACCCCTAACCTTCAGACATCAGATGGGTCAACACCTATAACCCTAACCTTTGACCCCTAACCTTCAGACATCAGATGAGTCAACACCTATAACCCTAACCTTTGACCCCTAACCTTCAGACATCAGATGGGTCAACACCTATAACCCTAACCTTTGACCCCTAACCTTCAGACATCAGATGGGTCAACACCTATAACCCTAACCTTTGACCCCTAACCTTCAGACATCAGATGGGTCAACACCTATAACCCTAACCTTTGACCCCTAACCTTCAGACATCAGATGGGTCAACACCTATAACCCTAACCTTTGGCCCCTATCCTTCAGACATCAGATGGGTCAACACCTATAACCCTAACCTTTGACCCCTAACCTTCAGACATCAGATGGGTCAACACCTATAACCCTAACCTTTGACCCCTAACCTTCAGACATCAGATGGGTCAACACCTTTGGCTCCATCACGTCACGTTTTGAAAAGTCAAGCCTTAGCAGAGCTCTGCTGTGTCTGACTGCCTTGTTTTGTTGTTGTTTTTGTTTCAGTGGTGTTGACATGTGTACTATCCTTCACCGTGTCAACAATGATGTGAGTGAGTTGGAGGGACAGTGGGGACAGAAGCAGATGCCTGAGATTCGCTCGACTCTGAGGAAGAAACTCGTGTTTTCAACACATTCAAACTGACAACTCACCACATGACCAACCATCTCTGCATCTGGAAAAACTATTCAATCCCCTTCAGTTGTTCAACATCGTGTTATATTACAGCCTTATTCCAAAATAGATTACTTTCTTTTTTCTCATCAACCAACACACCAGAATCAGAATCAGAAAGAGTTTTATTGCCATTGTTCGTATAATACACATGTAGTATACAACTAGGAATTTGTCTCGGTGTAACGCTGCAACATTCAACATATAGTATATCAATAAAAGAAGAAGAGAAAAAAAAGAATTATATATATATATATATATATATATATATAGTATAAAAAAAATCAAAAAATATAATAAGCATGCACCAAGATAGAATGACAGAATGACAAAGTGAAAAAAAAAGAATACTTTGTTCTAGAATACTAAGACAAAAAGACTGATATATGTCTTTGGCAGTCAATGAGTTAAGGTATAATGTGTTGCACACACGTTTCTATCAGGAAAATATTTCCCGACGGGGCCGAACAGCACCCGACATCGAAGGCAGAGGGGTGTTGTTCCACCCAGAAGGGAAATATTTTTCGATAGTTCTAAATATTTTTCACTTATTCTACGGGTTATGACAGTTTATTACTGCTCCTACTCTAACAGACTGGATAAAATAGCCGATAAAACTTAGCAAATATTTACTTTCAAAGTGGCCGAACTACCTGCGGAGTGATACGGTACTGTGAATCTGAAGTGACAAAACTCGTTGCCATTGGCATCGGGCGTTAATGGAGCAGCGGGCGGTTATGGAAAAACATCCTCCCACAGAACGCTGGGAACATCCATGCAAAGTGAACGGGAGCTGTTGGAACATTCTAGAGGGCTGTAGAATGAAACCTAAATAAAGCCTCACATGTACATAAGTGTTCGCTCCCTTTGTTTTGACACTAAGCTCAGATGATTCCTTTTTCCATCCTTGAGATGTTTCTCCAAATTGACTGGAGTCCACCTGTGGTAATTACTGATATTTTGACTAGAGCCCGACTGATATTGATGTTTCAGGCCAATACCAATATTGGTGGCTTTAAAAAAAAAACATCAGATATATCGGCTGATATCCAATATATCAGCCGTGTTCAATAAATTATACCTTACTGAACTCATTGACTGCCAAAGACATATATATATATATATATATATATATATATATATATATATATATATATATATATATATATATATATATATATGTTTTTTTGCAAAGTATTCTGAACATAGCTAATGAGTTAATACATTTGTAAAAAAAAAAAAAAAAACTTTTCACTTTGTCATTCTTATTGTGTGTTGACTGATGAGAAAAAATAAACACATTCATCTGAGAGTGATAATACATACTAGCCGTGCACATGTAATGTGCTGCAGTACTCAGGGTTCCAGCAAATCCTTGAAAAGTCTTAAAAGGCATTGAATTCATTGTTCTAAAAAATAAGGCCTTAATTTCCATTAAAATGTCTAACATCGAATTTTCAAACGTCTTAAAAATTTTGACACATTAGTCAGATTTATGTTTGAAATAAAAAGTATTTATGCTGAGTAGAAAATGAGGACACCTTCTGTGGGTGTAGTATTCCTTTAAATATACTGAGTTTTTTTTTACAAGTGTGTGTTTATATGGTGTGTGTGTGTGTGTGTGTGTTATATTTTCAAAATGCCAAAGTTGTGCTTCTTGATGCAAATGGTTCATGAATGTAGCATCAACTGGACCAAAAAGTCATGTTCTATTTAAAACAAATATTTGGGTAAAACTGCCCCCAGTTAATTCATCTGGTGTTTTTTTTTTCTTTTCAGTGTTGGTTCACTGTCGGCTTGGTCTTAAATTTAATTTCAAACTGTATTAAAAAAGTCTTTCCCTCAGCTGTAGGAACCCTGATAGTCTAGTTACACTCGATTCAACTTTTGGCTAAATTTCCCTGAAACTGGCACCAAAGGCCCAGTTTACAAAGACACATGGGGTCAGATATACAAAGAAAAAAAATAGTTCTTAACTGGTACTTTTCTCTTAACTTTTGTCTTAGGATAAACCTTCAGAGGATTCTATATTCCCCAATAAAATTCTAAAGTTTTTGCTTAACTTTCTTCTTATCTTTTATCTTAAGAACATTTGATATTCTTTAAAGCTTAGTTCTTCAGATTCTTCTCAGTATTTTTCTTAACTTTAAGACAAGCCTTCACCACAGCCATAGAAAAGGTAAGACTCTAATATTATTTAAACTCAATTGTAATAATAGAAATTTTGTTTTTTGTCATTTTAAGTTTGCTATCAATGTTTTAGTATGTGTATTAGTTATATATTATTTTGGCTACATAGACTGACAGTTAGTTATAATGGGCCTTATCACCATGTTTATTTTATAGGTTGAATTAATGTAGACTATACCTTACATTAAATGGACCCCACAGTAATGACATACGCAGACAATAGGTCATGAAGACAGGATGGATTTAAGTGAATAATTTGATCATGGTTATTTCATGATGTTTGGATCAGTCATGTCATTATGTTAGAGTCTGTGTGTGGATCATTTATTAACACAGCGTTACTAACAGACACATTTAGAGTAAAGGAGTCATTACTTAATTACTGTTACCGTTACTCTGGAAATAATGTAACGTGTTCCAGGCGTGTTTCGACTCCCGGAACTTCCAGGACTTTTGGGGGGGAAACTCCTGGTGACCGGACCATGACCGGCCACATTTTTTCCCACGAGAATTCCGGACACTAAACTCATCTGGAAAAAATATGCGTCCCGGTTCTCTCAGACGTGTGTCTCCATACACAAACGGAACCTGTAGATGACGTCATTATATCGCGTCAGTTGCTATGGTAACGTTACTAACAAAAAAGCGCCACAACGAAACTTCAGTAGAGGAAATCGCAAGACCAGACGTGGACTAGGGATGAAGAAATGAATTAAATAATCGTGACCGATCACTGAGTCTCATTAACTGGTAGAAGTTGGTCACACACACACTCTCTCTCACACACACGCGCACACACACACTCACACTCTCACACACACACGCGCGCGTACACACACTCTCTCGCACACACACACACACACACACACACAGAGTCTGCACTCGTGTGACTTTAAAAAGTTGCGAAAGTCAAAATTTGAAGATAAGAGGAAGGTTAACTTTAGGGACTGAAACAAACTGATTAAATTCTGCAGATGTTTTTCAGAGGACGTTGGTTTTTCTTCTGCTCTTATGTCTTTTTTTTTTCAGATGTTTTCTTGCTTTCTTTCCATATTGTCTGATGGTTCTCCTGAGGGAACTGGTCATGTGATAAGGACGAGCCATAGAGCCAGTGTTCATCTCCTGGTCCAACACTACAGAAACACACACACACACACACACACACACACATTTTCATTTACATGTCTCATTAGGACCAAGTTTGTAATCACGTAAATAAACTAAAATTAAAAAAGATTTTAAAAGATGTGTAAATTAAATTTTTTTTAAGTAAACACATCATCAAACCTTTGAAGAATGCATGTTTCACTTTACACATTTTCACCCCATGCCTTTATGAGGACTTCTGGAAAAAAATATATTAATGTATTTATAGAACCACATCGTTTCTATTTTACTAGTGGGAACCTTTATTTATATTTGACCCTCATGGGGACCTGAATTTTGGTCCCTATAGTGTCAGAGGTCCCCATGGTGTGACTGTAAACATGTCAATGTCCCCATAAAGATAGGAAGACACACACACACACACAGCTTTCACTGGGGATGAAAAAATAAAAAATGAAGTATATGTGTCTCTAAATTCTACTTTTCTTGCTCTTCAGTCAAATCCTCCACAGAGTCACATGTTCATTTTTGGGGATTTGGTTTCTGTTAAGTGAGATAAGAACATCAGAGTGAGTTCTGCAGATTAGCATTTAGAACGTCAGCCTCTTCTATGTGTTATCTGGAAGTAAAATACAGAATATCCCCAAGTCCTTTTACCTTTGAACAAACACAGACTTAAACACTGTGATGCTGTACATAAAAAATACTGTAGAAATACTGTAGCACAACTTTATAATGAATGTCCTGCTAAAAACAGCTCATTTTAAAATAATAAAAACATAATCCTGAATATCCTCCTCAAATAAAAAAGCTTTTTTTTTTTTTTACATTGGAACAAAATCTAAGTTTATTTTCCTAATTTTTAACCTAAATATCACATCACACTTAGAATCAGACATTAATTAACTAAAGAAGAACCTTTCAGTCAGATTTAACAACTGATTTATAGACAATACATCTGGAAAATCTGACCAAGTAATATTCACTTGTTTTATTGGCAGATTTGTTTTTGTTAACCCTTTAACTCCTGAGACTTTAACAGTTCCAGTCAAAAAGTAATAAATGAAGCAACAAAATGGACAATAACGACCAAAAATGTATAATAAACCAACAAAAATAATAAGTAACATGAATAAAATAAGTAACAAATGGCACAAAAAGTGAAAAAATATAATATTAAATGTAGAAATATAAAACTAAATTCACAAAAACTAATACATATTTACAAAATAATAATTTAACTTAGTTAAAATAAACTAAAATGTAAATAATGTAAATAATATTGCAATTTGGTTCCAGTAGTTTTAGTTTTGGCTTTTTCTTTTTTTCTAAATCAGCTGCTTTTTGACACTTGTTTATTTCCATAAATCAGATCCATGAACAAAACTCAGTAAAATCACAGTAAAAAAAACTATTATTTTCTGAATATTGAAACTAAACCATCCCTTCATCGCGCTCAAAATACCCTTTAAAAAGATAAGATAGCGGTGCTAAGTTTAGATAATGAAAAGGAAATGAAGAATAAATCACCCATTAAATGACTTTTCACATATTTTTATCCTTGAACCATTCATTCAAAAGTCACATCCAAGTTTTATTTTATTTTATTTATTGTCTTATTGAACATCATTCTGTACATACAACAATTAATCCAGGAAAAAAGCAATGACAAAAATATTTTTAAAAATATTAAAGCGTTGTTTAAAGGGTTTTTTATTTTATTTTTTTATTAAATAGTATATAGCAAGTCATGATATAAAACAAAACTCCCTGTGAATTTGTGTGATAATGGTAAATCTTACCAAGTGTATTTTTATTATTTCTAGTCTAAATATCTCATCAGACTTAAAATAAAACAGAATCAACTACAGAGGAACTTTTCAATGAGATAAAACCTGAAAAATCTAATCTAAGAAATCTTACAAAGATAATTTTACTATAGATTTTGTTTGTTTATTTATTTATTAATTTTGTTGTTTTTTAGACAATAGATCCAACATCATGTTCAGTTTGTCCATTAGCCTAAAACAAGCAAAAAAAAAAAAAACAATCAGTAAAATTATCTTTGTAAGATTTATTAAATGAGATTTACCAGTTCTTATATCTGACTGAAAAGTTCCTCTTTAGGTGATTCTGTCCAAGTGTGATGTTAGCCTAGCAGTGCTAGCCTAGCCTAGCCTAGCCTTGCTATCTCTATTCATTCCATGTATGGGTCTAGTGGTGCTTCATAGTCAGAGGAGGCGGGGCTAAAAGGTTGTCTTTCAAATCCTCTGTATGTAATAGGACGGTACTACCAACGATTTTTGCCACTAGAGGCGGGCTAGTTTACGAGGCTAAGCAAAAGTTACGTCGAGCATAACTAGACAGCAAATTAGATGTGCTGCTGCTAGGGGGCGTCTAGCGTGGCTAGGCTAGTGTTCTGAGATATTTGTAGTAGAAATGAGAAAAAGACGTGTAATTAAAATATAGATTTTTGCAGTACAGAACATCCAAAAGAAGGTTTTTTATTGAACCTTTTAACTGGTGGAAACGGTAGTAACATGTGTAACAGCCTTATGTGACATTCATGTGCACTGGAAATACCAAATACTGTCATGCCCCCCCCCCCAAAAAAAGCTACTGTCTAGGTCATAACTGTTAAAATCACACCCAGTGATCCTGATTGGTCTGTCTACGATTTGGCCGTAGACAACAGAATGTCTACGGTGGTTTACCAGACCGTGGTGTGAAGCTCATGAAGCTGAGCCTAAACACACCAGGGTTCAGCCAAAGCCAAACCACATGAATGGTACCATATATGTGACCCACCATTATGAAACCAGGCATAAGTCGCGCTGAGCCGTTCAGAGCTACAGCCAAATTTAGGCTGGAAGGTGATTTGTTATTAGTGTTTACACCTTATCAAAAAACGGTACCTTAACACCTCTATGTTCACTTCCTGTGGTCATTACATTGAAATCCAATCAATAAAGGTGTTTATTGAGTCAATTATTTAAGCGGTGACAAAAGTTCAGGTATTGCTGAGCAAAGACAAAGACGACTTCCACCTCTTTTCGCCGAACAAAACGATCTCCGTTCCGTGGGTAAACACCCAAGTGTTTGGTACGAGGTAAAAGCTTATATTGAATGTTCTGTCCAATGGTGTAAGCCAAATGATTATAATACGTCACACTTCTGTCCTATTATTATAATATATAAAACTTCTGTGACATGTCCATCAGAGTGTCCTTTAACATCTGTCAACAATTTGTGTCAATCGGATACAAATTATTATGCGTTGCTAAGGACTTCCTACCCCAAAACAGTCCAAAACTTTAACGGACAATATCTAAAAATATGCAAATTGTAAAATATGTCCAAATGTGGATATTAAAATGACCATAACTTTGGTTCTACTTGTGATAGAAACATCATTTTTTCACCATCTTAAACCTTAGTTTCCACTCTACCAAGATACACACATAACTCTGTTTGGATTTACACACACTTATGCCTGCTTTAATGGTGGTGGGTCACATATGTGTCCAGTCCAGAAACATTAGTGACAGTAGAAAAAGCAGGTGATGTTTGAAGCATGCGGTGGTGACAGATGATGGCACATGTTTACAGTCAGGAGGAAGAGGAAGTTCTGTGTCAGTGTGGATCCAGGTCACAGTGAGCAGAACATCGTGTCCACGCTGAAGAGAAGCAGCAGAAACAGAAGAGAAAGACCTCTGCATAAAAGGAACCCAAAACAGGAAGTGGACGCCATCGTTTCCATCCAATCAGAACCCTCGGTAGCTCCAGCTCTGAAAGACCAATTAACTACAGTGGAAAACACCCGTGTCCATAAAAAACCTTTATTTAGAATTAACATGTCCACGTAAACAACAAACAAATAGTTTGAAATCCGAACTATTTTATTTAGAATAAATAATTCGGAATTTAAAAAACACATCGCGTAAAAGTACTAATTTACGTTAAAAAAAGGATGCGAGTTGTTTTTCTGTCTCAGTCTTATATTCACAGCCCTTCAAATAAAGTGGGTAAAAGTCAAACGGAAAAGGAACAGGAGGAAAATTAGTCTTAAAAAAAACACAAGTAGAAAAAGTAGAGCGTTAAAAAAAAACATATTTACAGATAGAATGAAGAGAACAGCACCGTCCTTATGTGGAAGACCTGAAGAAAAATAAAATAAACAACTGAACAGCTGTCTGAAGCAGGGATCGCAAACTTATTGATTGTTTATTTTATTTCAATCTAATTGAATCTGAACTGGGTCAGACCAGTAAAATAACAACAGACTAACCTATAAATAATAACTACTCCAAATGTTTGTCTGTTTTTTTAGCGCAAAAAAACCCCAAAACATTAAAATAATAAAAATATGTACTTTTATAAACTATAGAAAGAAAAAATAGGTGACTAACCTGAAAAAACTGAAATTCTTAAGAAAAATAAGTAAAATTTTAACTAATATTCAGAGAATGTCTCACCTCGTCTCTGTTTTGTGTCAATCTCCAGTTTCTATGACAACCTGTTCTTGAATTAGAGCCAATTATGTGATTTTGACCTTTCTGCTAAATGAGACCTTTGACCTTTTGCAATATTGATAATTTCATGATATGTATCTATGCGTCAGTATGTGTAATATTATGATAATATATCCAGTATTGATTACGTTATAGCGTGATATGTCTATGTTTGACACAAACAGTGTTACACAAGTTCATTTGGACACATGTCACCTTTGACCTCAACAACTATTGGTCGTAGGTGATAACAAAAATAAATTAAAACTCGATATTGGCTCCAAAAACCCATATCGGTCGATCGCTGATGTGGAACCTGAACTAAAATAACGTCCACAGCCTTGACTGTGGAATATTTGCACTTTGTAAATTCATCCCAGGGCCGTATCAGAACCTTTGGTGGGCCACGTTTGGGCCCCTCGCCACATGTTTGAGACCCCTGCTCTAATGTAAACTTCAAAACCCCTCCAAAGTGACGAGGCTGTGCAATAGTGGGCTGTGACTGCTGTGGAAAAAAAAAAACTGTGCAGAACTGATTCGGACTGAATTATTTTCTTTTGAGATTTTATGTTTCAACAAAATAAATAAATAAATAAATAACAGCCATAAAAAGGGCTGATGATGAGATGATCATACGTCTCAGATCAAGTCTGTTCCTTTAAACAGTGGGAGGGGCGTCGCCATCACCGTGACGGGTTAGATTTTCCCAGAATTCTGTGCAGCTCTGGGGACATGAGGAAGGGTTTCTCTGAGCTACCGTCATTTCTCTCCAAGTCGTCACCTGATTAGAAAAGGGAGGTGTGGGGAGGGAAACAAATAAAGGTAGGTGGGTGTGGAGTTATGTTAATGAGTAAATGAGGAGGCGTGGCAGAGGGCGGGGCAACAGGGTGGATTATGGGTAGAAAGAAACAGGGTGATGAGGAAACCAAAGAAACACAGGTTAGTGTTAATATTAACAAGAGGAAAATTAAGTCATATGAGAAGCACATTTTGGTAAATTTTCAGAATAAAACAATATTTCCTTCAATTAACAGAAGCTTTTTTATTTTATTTTTTTTTTTTGGCTGTGACAGTTTAGTTTAGATTGTTCCCAAAGTGCCTCGGATATTTTTTTTTTTTACTTAATTTCTCTCAACATAATTATTATTATCATTATATACATATATATATATATACATATATACATATATATAATATATATATAATATATATATATATACACATATACATATATATATATATATACACATATACATATATATATATATATATACACATATACATATATATATATATATACACATATACATATATATATATATATACACATATACATATATATATATATATACATATATATATATATATATATATAGTATATATACATATACATATATATATATATATACATATATATATATATATATATATATATATATTTTTTTATTTTTTTATTTTTTTATTTTTTTTTTTCTAACCTCGACTGATTCTAAAGGTCATTCCTCAAAAATTTGTAAAATATTTGTCATCCTCTGAGTGTAAATAACTAACCATCTATTTTCTTCACATGTCACTTTGAATGAAAAATATCCCATATTAATATTTTATGGAAATATTGATATTTATATGAAAAAATAAAAATATTGGGACACGTCACGTCTACATCTGTTCATGATTATTTGAGATAAAACCATCAATGCTGGATATTTATCACAATATAAAACTAGATTGTTTTATATCGTAGACACATTTATTTATGTTTCTGAGGATGAAACGGATTTACTGTTTTTATACTGACATGTTTATTAAAGAGAGAAATAATCCAATGGAGTGACTTAATATTGTACAAAAGAGTGACAGACAGACAGAAAGACAGACAGACAGACAGACAGATAGACAGAAACACAGACAGAGATAGACAGACAGACAGACAGACAGACTCAAATCTATATTCAGTTCATAAAGATTTTGACGTAAAATGTTTTTTCTTATTGATTAAAAAAATAAGTAATTCATGATATACCATAGATGTCTCTTTTGTTTATTTAAGGTATATTAGATATATAAATATAATTCTAATAATATGTCAGATTCTATAAAATCGTAGGGACGTTTTAATCCATACCTTGAGTTTTTTTTAGGTTTGATGGTGATTTTTTTTATTGACTTACAGAAGCAGAGGAATAAAGTGTCCACACACATGGCATAAACACTGAAGAAACCATGAGCGATCAGGTACGAACCCATCACCACCGTCTGACGACAAAAACACACAGGTTAAATCAAATAAAAATGGAATTAAAAAAAGCAGCCAGAAGTGAGCGCAGATGATAAAACTCTTTTTATTCTTTCCAACACTAGAGGAACTTTTCATTCTTCATTTATGTTCATGACTGTAGTAGAACTGTACCATGTGTTTGTGTCGCCCTGAAATGTATATTATTGTCATGATTATTTAGTTGAACTAGTACTATGAGTATATATATATATATATATATATATATATATATATATATATATATATATATATATATATATATATATATATATATATATATATATATATATATATATATATATATATATATATATATATATATAATATAGCTAGTATTCTACTCTTCTGACATCAGTATAATGTCCTCATATGTGGACACCAGGTCCTTGTAGAACAAAATGACCAGTGGTCTTCAACCCCCAGGCCACGGACCGGTACCGGTCCGTGGATCAATAGGTACCGGGTCACTGGCCGCCTAATAAATAATTAATTATTTCTCTGGTATTCATTATCTGTCTGAACAATCTTTTATTTGACTTGAATGTCAAAAATGTAACCCACGTGTTAGACAGATAAGTAAAAAAACAGATGTCTTTGGAACGTTTTCTTTTCACTGAAGAGACAGAAGAAGAGCCTCCAACTTCCAAGAAAAGGAAAGATTTTAACAGATTTGAATTGGATTTATGTTGACAGGCGTTTCCTACAGACCAAGCTCACTCTGGATAATTTGCGTCGACCAATATAAACAATCTACGTGACCCCCCCCCCCCCCCCCCCCCACACACACACACACACACACACACACACACACCCCCGGTCCGTGGTAAAAACACAGTTGAGGACCACTGGTCTAGACAACAGTAAATGTGAAGACCACATATGTGGACGCCAGGTCCTGCTGTAGGAGGTCTGAGGAGGAAGACCCAAATAGTCGATAGCTGAGTGCAGAGTGAAACGATTCCAATGGATTTTAAAAAAAACCAAAAACAATAACCTGTTAGTAGGACAAGCTTCATTTACAAACACTGGACTTAAAAACAATGCAATGAAATTGTGAATTTGTAGAGCGTGTAAGTGTGCACTTTAGTTTTAAACTTTTAAATGTTCTTTACAAATAAAGTTGATTGACTGACATCCATGCAAAGGACATTCAATTAATAAATAAATGTGAAAACAAAAACTGTTACATTATGTTTTTTTTTCCAATCAGGACAATTGTTTAATATAAAAAAGCAAAACCTTTGACTTTCCTGGGGGTCAAATGTTCCACTGGGGGTCAACACTGTCTCACGTCCCAGCACAAGGTGTCCCTCACTGTCTAATTCAGACACAGTTGGTTTCTAACTCCACAGTTATATGAGACACTGGTTTTTGGTTAGGGTGAGGGCTCTGAGTGTCCCCTACTGTAACGGACGGGTTAGAATCCCACTGCGTCTCGATTAGACACTGAGGACACCTTGTGCATCAGAAAGCGTGTCGGTGTTGAGGCGCTGGGAGTGAGGATGTTTTGGACGTCTGTGCTGTTGTGTGTGATTTTAACTCTCACCACTAGAGGGACCCAGTAGTAGTTTAGTCTGGGGACGTCCTCCTGGATAACAGGGATGTTTTTGGTGAAAAACAGGAAGGCAATCACACCTGGAACACACACACACACACACACACACACACACACACACACACGTCTTTAGTTGAACAAATACAGTGTTTCAACATGTTTCAACTAGTTCAGATATAAACACAAACACTCACCCACTCCTCCTGCGATCAGAACTTTTCCTAAAAACAACAAGAAATCTGTCACTCTGTCCAGAACTGCCACCCTGCAGAGGACACATGAGGACACACCTGTCATATCATTTTATATCCTCTCATGTCACATCATATATTATGATCCCAGTCCCAGTACTGTTTCTGTCCTCTGTAGTAGAAAAGACTTTCACTGATTTATTTAAAAAAATAAATTAAATTAAAAATTATGTGGAAAAACTGCCATCATACAGTTTATAATCATTACTTTCTAATCATTTCTAATCATCAGACATTTATGTAATAAAATGTAATTACTGGGTCAGTGTTGTTGCTTTTTTTTTACCTGACCACATTTCTCATCAGTAAAAAGAAAGCGTCTCTGGCTGAGGTGCAGAAGTTCTTTCCATAAATGGCCACCTGATGAAGGACAAACCCAAAAACACTGGTGTCACATGACCAACACAGCATGGAGGTGGTTTTACAGAGGTGATTATTAATGCAGTTTTAGATTTTAGACCAGGGGTGTCAAACTAATTTGTGTATCATTCATTTTTAAACATTAAACCAAAAATAAGACAATTAATTATTTGTTCATTATTTGTTTCCAAAAACAAAATGTAAAAAACAATAGTGACACACACAAAAAGGAAAACTGAAAAAACAAAATCATTTTGGAAACAAAAAAAATGAAGAAACGACTTGTTGTTTTTTTGTCTTATTTTTGGTTTTATTTTGAAAAACGAATGAACGAATGATACATGGACTCAAACTCGTTTTAGTTCAGGGGTCACATTCAGCTAAATTTCATATGAACCATTAAAAAAAACAGAATAATATATAAATAATGTCAACTTACAACATTTCTCTCCCTTTTAGATAAAAAAAAAAAAGTTAAATTACATCATGAAAACAAACAATATCAGGTTTTAGTTTATCATTTACACATAAACATTCTAACTTGGAACATTATTAAAATTGTCCTTTCTTAAGATTTTTCCAGTTTTTCATATTTGTTCTGATTATTGAGATTTAAAAAAAAAAAATAAATTGTACTTTGTTTTGTGTCATTAAAAATGACAAAAAGAAGTTCTCCTTTTACTTGTTAATATTTATAGATGATTATGAGACTGAATTGTTCTGAATGTGAACCATAAACTAAAATGATTTATATCTTAAAGTAATGTGTGTATTTTATAAAAGGACTGGAATGGACCCTTAGGCGGCCTGGATTTAGCCCCCAGGCCGCGTGTTTGACACCTCTAAACTTACCATAATGTAGGCATTACGGTTCATGTAGCGTATAAATTTATCCAAACACCAGAAACAGCATTTGAGACAACAGAGGATGAACCTGGACAGGCTGTTGTCAACACCTGCGCACACACACACACACACACACACACCTCAGCTGGTCAAATGATCATAAACTGTTACATTATAGGAACATGTAACTGTAAAAAAAGTCCAACAAAAATGATATTTTTACATTGTAGAGGTATTTTTACACTGAATGACCCAAACTTTTAATAGGTTGGTTTCATGTGACGTCACATTGCTATATAGTCAGAGCGCAATTTAAAGATGGAGGACAGGAAGTGAAGCCGTGTGAGTTTTCCGTTGGGAAAATGTCTGTTTTGTGTAGTTTACAGCTGCGACAATCGTTCTACCTGAAAGACTACCAACTTTAGAGTACCAAATATTACCATTGACAAAGGTGAGAAATGGAACAAGCTCAAGAAAACGCCCTGATAAGTGGATTTTAAATCTGCGTTTGAAGTCGCGAGGAGCAGAGTCTGCTAATGTGCTAATGTATCGTACACCTATCCTAAAGAGAGAAATGTTAACTGATGGTGATAGCATTTGGCAAACGTTAACATTACGCTAACACTACATTGACTTGAACCATCGACAGAACAAATTGAAAATACTGAAATAGTCCATGTCCTCTATACTATCTATACTTAACCCTATGACCCTAGTCCTAGGTATAAGTGGACAGACTAATGATTTGTGGTCCTGGTTATCAGTTCAGTAGCAGTTAGCAGTTAGCCCTCTCCTTACCTTGATACTTATGGACAAATTACTTGTGGAAAAATTTGTAGCCTTTAGCACGTTTTGGGTTTTTTTGGTGACTGACTTTTCCTCCATGATTCTTCCGATACCCACAAATGTAATAAGTGTCAAATCCCTTAAAAAAGTTGAGAAGACCCTCTCCATCTTACCGGCTTTCTACAGTTCTGACATTTTACAGGGAGTTTGGATACACTCCCTTTACGTATTTCCAGTTATTGTGAGAAAGGTTTATTGTATTCAGTGGTGTAGTGATAACTGTAGCTGGTGTGTATGTGTTAGTGTGTGTTTTCACACCTTTTAGCTTCTGCTCCACGTATTCCAATATGACCCTCACAAACTGGACAACAGACAGAATTAAAGCTCCGAATGCCAGAGATCCTGTGTGATACCTAAACAAACACAGAAGCTTTGTTCATTTCAACTGATATTAGACACTAACTCAAAAGTTTCCAACTCACTTCTTTCAGGGGCAACAATTTAGTGCCCAAAAAAAGAAAAAAAAGAAAATCGGTTTGGGAACTATTTTCCGATGTGGAAGAACACAGCCACTGGACATATTAAGTAAACCTCTCTCGTGGGAATCCCTCACCCGCTGGTGTGTGCGTCATGTGTGTTGGCATGACGCACACACCAGCGGGAGAGGGATTCCCAAACCTATTTGATCACATCCAGTCCAGTGCATTGAGGTCCAGCCTAATTTTCACTCCATGTGAATTTACTGCACAATGGAAGTAATTGAAAAGATAGTGCTAATGTCCCTGTGCTCATCTGGACCTCACAGCTGTGATGTCTTGCTAATAACAAAAGGAAGTCATTCAAAAGATCATAAAATCAGAATTGAGGGAGAAGCAATTTTAGTGCCAGACTGGAAAAATATATATAATATAATATAATATAATATAATATAATATAATATAATATTTTACATTTCAACAGTGATAAGTTTTGTGCCTAATGCTTAGATCTGTTTTCTTAGATCTTGGAGCTAAGCAAGCGTAAACAATCAGAAGCAGAGTAGCTGCTGTGACCAGAGTCGCTTCATACGCCTGCTTAGCTGTCCATCAAATATGAATAAACCAATAGTAATCCACCAAAGGAAGTCCCGCCCCACCAGCCAGGTTTGTGTCAAAACTGCAATAAAAAAAGTCAGGAAGCAAAAATGAAAAGGCTGAAGTCGTAATAAAGGAAAAAAAGGCAAAAACCAAAACTGAGAAAGATCCAAAAACAAATATATTTACCTGTGTAGCCCATATTAGGCTACATTTAAACCGAGACGATGAAAACAGAAGACACAAGTGAAGAGTTCATTTGCAAAAACAGATAACTCCATATTTCGTTTTTTTTCAGAAAATTGCATTTTTTTTACTCTACGTTCCAGGTAATACTCATTGATTTGATACATTATTTATTACATTTAGTGGCTCTTATCAAATGAAATAAATAATATATCAAATAAATCAGTATTATCTGCGGAATGTAGAGTAAAAAAATGACATTTTCTGAAAAAAAAAAACAAAAAATTGAATTATCTGTTTTTGCAAATTAACTCTTCAAGTGTTGTCTCGCCTTCAGTTTTCAGGAAGAAATCCTTGTTTATATGAAGACGTAACAGTAGGAGAAATCTGATTGGATAATCCTGCCAGGACTATGTGTCCTTTTCTGTTTTTGACGTATGTAATTGTCCACCTGTCTCTGTTCATCTATGGTATGTGTGTAATGTCTGTACAATAACTGAAACAACTGCTGTACATTTACTGGAGCTGCTAATGCTAATGCTAATGCTAGTGCAGCTGGAAGATGTGTGGGATCCAGGTTGTCCCACATGTTTGTTTCTTTACCTGCTCAGTGTATGAATGTAACATGAAAGTGTATGTGACGTAAAGAGGCACACAACGTGAACATGTGCGTTTGTTGCCGTTTATTCAAAGATGCGACCCGGCACGTCTTCAATACGTCCCACTCTGGAAGGACTCTTCAGATTTGTGTGTATTCGCACCCTGACGGCACTGGCACCGTGTAAATGAGACTAGAGTCCTGCACGGGTTCGGGTACCCGCGGGTGACCCGTGGGTGAACCGCAGATTTTCACGAAACCGGTGAAAAATGTTGTGCTGTGTCGGATACGGGTTCGGTTCGGGTCGGGCGTGGGTGATCGCGGGTCTAATTTGCGGTTCATAGGCTAAAAACTGTTCTTTAGTTTGGACTTGTATAACTGCCTCCTGTCGGCTTCCTTCTTGATGCGTTTTTCAAGCGTGTGTGTGTGTGTGTGCGCGCGAGCGAGCGAGCGAGCTCACAGATAAAAATAGTTTTTGAATTTATTATTTGTCTGCTACTGTTTAACAACATTTTTATTTGGCTCTGCCTTGGCTATGTCACTGTTCAGTATATTCGTGGCAATAAATGTTTGTATTTTATGTATGACATTTTCTTCCGGGTTCGGATCGGATATCGGGTTCATTTATAGCGGGTCGGCTTGGGTGCGGATTTTTATTTGTATTTTTTTCGTCAGAAAACGGGTCGGATACGGGTTTGAACATGACAGCTACGGGCGGTTGCGGTTTGTCAAAATCAGAACCGTGCAGGACTCTGAATGAGACACTTCTGATAAAATATAATGTTGCATTTAACCGCAATCGTCCTGTTGTAAACGACCCCCTTAAGTTCCCGGCCCACATGTTTAAGACTCGTGACCAGGTTCTTACCTGATGGCCCTGAAGAAGGAGGAGTAGAGTGGGCATGGTGGGATGTCCTGGGGCTTCCTCCTGGCCCAGTAGTAACTGGAGAAAGCCCCCGCCAGCGTACACTGCTCCAGGGCCAGGCTAAAGTTCAGCAGCCACAGAAACACCAGCAGGTTGGACAACTGCAGCACCAACAGGTAGCGGTGGTAGGACGACTCCCCCCCGTAGAAGGCAAACAGACACTGGGAACCCAGACAGGATGCCACTTTAGAGATGTTGGTTCTGTTGAAGGTCTGGAGAAGAAGGAAAATTCATGAGGAGAACTTAAACACTTTAAGTCGTGAGACTTTAGCAGCTCCACAGTAAAAAAAAAACAAAAAACAATAAAATAAGCACAAAAATGAACAAAAATAACCAAAGTGACCAATAAAAAGCCACAAAAATGAATAATAAACCAACAAAATAATAAGTAAGGTGAACAATGTAAGACACAAACGGAACAAAAGTGAAGAAAAAAAATTGTAAAATAAAAAATAAAATGTAGAAAAATAAATAAAATAAGCAAAAGAAGTAAACAATTTTAAGCCTTTAAGTTCTATTCTAAAACAGGCTGAGATGTCTTTGTGGGTTTTGGAATAAAAGTGTCAGAACATGTTGTGTAATGCAGTTGGCGTACCTCAGGGCTGCAGGTGTTGTTGGCATAAGGACAGCTGACATCAGGAGACGTCACTTTATAAATGGCTTCACCTGAAGATGCTAAATAACTGGTTTAATAGTTAAAGGAAATGTCATAAAACCAGTGCAGCCACACACAACACACCCCAGCGCTTATTTACTATTTACTCTGAGTTTAACAAGAACAACAAAAGGGGGGGTTAAGAGGAAATGTTGTTTTCCACACATGGGTGAAAGGATACACACTAGTAACAGCCCAGTAGGAGATGCAAACAGTCAGTAAGATGAAGGTAACAACTGGATAAAAAAGTGTGGACATGATGTGGCCGATAGCTCTGTCCACAAACAAACAAACAAACAAACAACAATAAGAAGAAACCACAAACAACCTTTCTCACAACTTCATTTTTTCACTAACAAACACTATTTTTAGACTAACTCTTCTAAAGTTCTGAACAACATCACACTTATGTGATAGTACGTAGAGGGTCCCTTAAGACCACGGTTCTCAAACTGGGGTCCGCAAACCCCTAGGGGGACGTGAAGCATGTCCAGGGGGTACGCGAAATTATTCACGGTTTTGGTTGTTGTTTTTTTTGTGTGTGTGTCTTTTGTTCCATTTATTATTTTAAAATTATTTAAAATTGTTGTTTCTGAAGTGTTCATTTATATTATAATACCTGAAAATGTGGCTGGTTTGCACAAAAGCACTATTAAAAAAGGTTATCATTGTTTCATAATAATCATTGTTGAAGTGGTTTTTTATCATTTTCAGTATCGCCAGGATGAGGGGGGACATGGAAAAATTTCACCCCTCCAAGGGGGACCTGGGCCAAAAAAGTTTGAGAACCCCTGCACTAAACAACTCCACAGAACTTGACTGAAAACGCAAACATTTCTCAGTGTCAACTACATGTATGTACTCCCAATGATCTAAAAAAATTAACTAAACTGGTTCCCTTTAACAACAGTAAAGTCCAGGTTTGGTTCCTACTTGCTGGCCTCTCGGAGCAGAGCAATGGCCACTCGGACCCTCCTCCTCAGGAAGATGAGCATCAGTAGGATGGAGGCTTCAACCAAACCTAGTGACACCACTGACACACACACATGCACGCACACACACACACAAATATATACACATACACGCACACACACACACACACACAAATATATACACAGATACAGATACACACACAAACATATACACACCATACACACACATACATACATACACAAACATGCACACACACACACACACATATACATACATACACACCACAAGACAAGAAGGAAAATTAGACTTTTATGCAGATATACATGTAGAATATATATATATATATATATATATATATATATATATATATATATATATATATATATATATATATATATATATATATATAGTGTACCATACAGCTCATACATACGTCAATTTATGTAAATTAAGAGAACAACAATTGTATGAAACTATGTTTTGTTTAGTTTGATGTAAAGTATATTTATTCCACTAGCGAAAAAATTAATTTAGTGTAATTTATCAGAAACTTCATATTGTCATTCAGTATTTCTACATACACTTAGAAATTGGAATTATTGCCTTACTGCAATTAAGAACTTAACTGGAGTTTCCCAGAAATTCAAGTGTTTATATATATATATATATATATATATATATATATATATATGTATGTGTGTGTGTGTGTGTGTGTATCCGTGCTTGTATTCCTATATTCATGAAGACATTGATATGTTTACATAGTCACACCATGGGGACCTCTGAACTCTGACACTATAGGGACCATAATTCAGGTCCCCAAATAAATCAAAATCAGAATGTGAAATTGATTTGGCAAAGAAAGAGAAGAGCTATAGGAATATTTTTCAGTTTAAGAAGATTTATAAGGAGAGAGTGGTGAAATTATATAGAACATATGTAATGAAGTGGTTTTGCTCATCATTTTAGATTTATTTGTTCATTGACTATTGTGTAAAAATGTTTTAGTTTTTTTTACTGTAATGGTTGTCATGGTGACTGTGTGATGGAGTGCATGTTGTAAGACAATGTTTTCTTCATCCTTTACAATCATGGAAACTGGAATGAATAAATGAATGACATGGAAAAATAATCTGGGTTTCAGTGACTCCCTCCTTCTGTAACAGACTTACAGAGTATGATCCAGGTCTGTCTGAGCTGAAGGTAGACCTGCAGGTCCGTCTGAAGACCCACTTCCACAATAGCCACGTCAGAACCGGGTCTGTGTCTGAGCTGGGACAACTCCATGGAGCAGAACCACATACCTGCGCGCGCACACACACACACACACACACACACAAACATATATATACACACACACACAAACATATACACATACACGCACACACACATTTAAGAAACAGCTCCAGGTGATCATGACATGGTCGTGTTCTAGAATGTACCGCAGGACAATGAACTCACCGTATGCGAGCATCAGGATGACGGTGAAGATGGTGACCCAGAGCAGGAGTCCAGCTGTGAACCTCAGCAGGAGGATAAACACCAAACTCACCACTAAGGAGATCAGCAAACCTCTGCAAACAGCCACACACCCAGACCGTCCCCTCAGTTCACCACTTAAAACTCAACTGTTCATTTGGTTCAAACTCCAGTAAATATAAATACAAGTTTTTTTCACATTATTTCACATGTGTCCAGACTCACATGAGGATCCAGACCCAGGACTTAGCGTAGTCCTCCACCACCTTCATGCCCAACTCCTTAGTGTCCACCAGACCTGTGATCCCTCTGAGATACAACCACAGGGTGAAGAGGTACATGTGAATATGAGAACAGATAAACAAACAGATAAATACTAAATCAGGGGTGTCAAACTGTGGTCCACGAGGGCCGGTGTCCTGCATGTTTTAGATATTTCCCTCTTCCATTCCACCTGGAGGTCATTGCATCATTATCAGTCTGATGAGGAGCTGATTATTAACTCTTTAAGTGTCAGCACTGATGCATTCTGAATGGATGATGTTTAAATATTCAGAAAAATTCAACTGTTTTCCTTTTAGTTTTGTGCATGGAAAAGGTGCCAAAAAGCAAGATTTTTAAAAAAATTTTATTTAAACATTTTTTAAAAGCAAAATTAAAATTGCTGGGACCAAATTTCAATACTATTTTTCTTCTTTAGTATTTTTTTTTCATAATTTATTTCAAATTTATTCAAATTTATTAGTTTGTGTTGCTCATTTAGTTTATATTTCTACTTTTTTTTTAAATTTTTGTATTTTTCTTTGATTTTCTGCCATTTGTGTCTTTACTTTGCTCATGTTACCAATTATTTTGTTAGTTCTCAGGAGTTAAAAGGTTAAACTGAATCACATGGAAGACGGAAATATCTAAAACATGCAGGACCACCGCCCCTCGAGGACTGGAGTTTGACACCTGTGTACGAAATGATCACAGGTGAACCGAATCGTACTTGGCTGCGTCCTGTAGTTCAGTGACACTTCGAGCTGTTTCCAGAGCGTCTTTAAACCTGGTTCTGTTTGCGACCGTCACTGTCCCGTTCAGAGTGATGAAGTCTGGGAGACACCTCTGAAGAACTGAGAAGAAGGAGGGGAAGAAAGGTTAAAGGTCACTGAAGAAGAAGAAGATTTGAGCAGGACAAATGTGTGCTTAATGTTCTACTGAGAAAACAGTCAGAGAAGTGGAAAAAAGAAGGTGGAAAAAGAAAAAAAAAATTAAGGAAAGAAAAGGAAAAATAAAAGCATGCATTCTTCTTACATGGTCTACTGGGAACGATCATGGAGGGACAGTCTTCATCACGTAGAACCTGAGAAACTGGCTGAAAACAAACAGGAAGATTCAAACAATCACAGGTCAAACTGAACTTTACCTGTTTTTTTAACTACTTCCCTCTGTTTACCTGTTTATTTGTAATTAGGAGTTATTTATTATTCTTTTTCTTAATAATGTTTATTTACCTCTATCTTATTCCATTCTATTCTTACTTTTTCTTTTACCTATAGTATTTCTAACTTTATTATATAATATTTATATCTGTATTCTTTACACATCTGCCGACATCACTTTCATTTCACTACCAATGTACATGTACGATCAGGCATGTGATAAATAAAACTTAAAAGGTCAAAGGTCAGGGCTTACCTTGAGTCCATGTCACTGAACCCCACAAACCAAGACAGAAATCTGGGTAATTATTGACTCAGACCCAAAATTCAACAACCATTTAACAGTTCTGACCCAGTCTGTCTATGACCACCTGAAGAACATCCATAGAATCAAAGGTTTTCTGTTCAAACCAGACACAGAAAAACTCATTCATTATTTTCATTAAATGACATTATTGTAACAGTGTCTTCACTGGTCTGAACTAAACAGATGATCCAAAACACTGCTGCCACAGTCCTGACCAGTACCAGGAAACTGGACCACATCACACCACTCCTCAAATCCTTACATTTTCTTCCTGTGGGTCAAAGGTCACAGTTCTGAATCGTCCTCCTGGTCTATAAAGAACTAAACGACCTTGACCCAAATCCATCCTAGACCTGCTGGTTCTATATGAAGCATCCAGAGCCTTGAGGTCAAAGGTCATCAGTGACAGGTTTACTGTGTGTTCCCAAAATCAGAACCAAACATCATTCAGTTGTTCTGTTCCTCACCTGTGGAACAAACTACCTGAATATCTGAGGTCTGAGAACAACTGTCAGTTCATTTAAATCAGATGAAAACATTACTGTTCACTGGAGCTTTTACTTAGATTTTAAATGTTTTTATGTCTTTTAATGCATCTTAATCATTTAAATTTTCTTATATATTTTATGAAAAGCACCTTGAATTGTCCTGTACATGAAATGTGATATACAAATAAATGTGCCTTTGCCTTTGAGACTTCAAAGATCTTCTGGTACCAGTACCTTGTTAGGGTTGTTGAAGCCAGGTTTACAGAAGTCTCTGTAATAATCCCAGTAGCTCCTGCTCAGTTTGTGTTGCAGCTGCATGTCTGTGTATGTGGCAAACTTATCTGGGCACTTTGACACACACATCTGGAAGACAAAAACACAATGGAACACAGTGAATACCTCTGTTCCCTTCCATTATTGAAGTGTTGGACTCATGTGACAGACATGTTTTTCCCCAACATGAACATTTACTGCATGTTCTGGGAACACCGCCCGTTACCAGTTGCTCTGTGGAGCACCTTTTTTCGGTTGTAAACAGAATAAAATCCACCAACAGAACTGCAATGCTCACAGAGACTAAATGGCATCTCACCCCTAATGTTTGAAAAAGAGTTCACATAGATACTGGATGCTAATGAAATAATAAATGTGTTCAAGGCCAAGCTACGTGGTCTTGCCCTTTAAATATAGAGCTGATCAGTGCGTACAGGTAGGGTTAGGGTTTCCTCCTTTACTCTGCTGCTGAGCCTAACTGTGTTCAGATGGTGAAATAACTTGTATTTTTGATCATGCGTGTGGTGTTATAGTTCACTATTCATCACCTCATTGGGCATGCCATGCCTGTGTGTGTTATACTTTTGCAGATAAAGAAAAATAATAATAATACATTTTATTTATCAGTGCCTTTTTCGAGGCGCTTAACAAACAGGATTAAAAAAGAGTCTATAAATGGGTCTAAAAACTAATGGGTAAAACAAGGGGCTGTAGGAGGTGAAAAAATAAAATAAAATAAATGGAAAGAGCAAAGAAAAGTTTGATTATGGAGAGTATGATATTTGGAATTTTGAAAGAGAGCTTTTTCTATTACTATTGTTATTATTAAACTGGCTTATTTGAGAGCATATCACATGTGTGAATGTTTTGACCTGATTTGAACTACAATTATATTAGTGTGTTTTTCAACGTGTATTTTTATGTGGAAAATAAATTTGGCACTCCCACTATTTGCTGGTGCACACCTAATGTTTTTTTTCTTTTTCTAGCTACACCAGTGTTCAGAACATAGACCAATCCAAAGATGCTCAGCGCTGATTTTCCTGTACGTTCCATGTGAACCGTACATAAATTGTTAATCTTTCATTCCACGAACTAAGGAAAATCTTACAGACTGATCCAAAGACATGGTCCATATTTCAGAGAACACTGACAATAAGGAATATAAATGTATAATGGATCAGATATATAATACCTGGGTGGTGGGGCACTGGAGGTTGATCAGAATGGCAGGGTTGGCACATTTCAGGATGTTAAAATAGAACAGGATCGGCTTCTTCCTGAAACACAAACAGCAGAAAATAAATGACAATATTAAAACCATGTCATCCTATTTTTCCATAGATGAAAAGTCTCTTTTATCAACATGTTATACATTTCATTTATTTACTGTTTACTATAAAATGTCTGAAAAAAAGAAATAAAAGTCTTCAGTTTTCTCATATATAGATTATGGATTAATTCTGGTTGTGTTTAGGGATATTTTGTTAAAAACAGGTAAAGTTGCCCTCTAGTGGTCAGAGTAAGTGCAGTAACTCGTGGTTTATGCTTCTGCTGTTCCTATCTAACGAGAAGGAACCGAATGGTCATGTTTTTTTTCTGTTTGGACGGCAAGGAAAACGTACACCTGTAAGTATTTTATGTTCAGTTATTGCGAGAATTAATAGCAAATATGTATCTGATGTGAACCTGGATAAAAAGACAATAGAATTCGTAAATTAACCAGCAAATGCTAATTGATGGCGTGTCTATGGATTTTCTCATTCAATTTAGCATCGAGCTAGCAGTTTATTTTAATTTCAATGTGTAGTTACATGGAACTGTGCTACAGCAATGAATGTAACTGACACCTATTCTGTATGTTTGCAGTTTTACACTGAGTCAAGTCAAGTGTGGAACAAAATTCTGGCATCCGGCTTTTCTTGGGAAACGTATTTATCTGCGGAGCTAACGGATACTCACACAAGCGGGAGCAGTCTACTTCCGGTCCATGGGTGCTGCTTGGCTCGCAAAAAAAATGTGAATGGGAGTCAACCTAAATTCTGATTCCGTTTGACAAGTGCTCTGAAATTCACATATGATAGAGGTTAATAATAAATATTTGATGTGTCATAGGCAGACCACCTGTTTTTATGTGGACTTCGTAAGAGACGCGTCGCGTGTGTGACGTCACACTCCGCTCAGATGTGGTGACGTCACATGTGCGCCAGGCGTGTAGTCCAAATTATTAAAGAGTTTTACTCGCAAATGAATTGGTTAACAGAAGCAGTTGAGACGCACATTAATATTTATCATTTATTATGAGGTACAACATACGTGTGGTTCAGGTCACATGACAAACCAGATACCATTTAATATTTTATCTCCCATTGAATACCATTCATTAATTTTTCGATCACAGGCTCCATAAGGCTTCCGGAAAGGGGCGGAGACTTAAGCTCCCCATACGAACTGTACTGAAAAAGTCTGTGTATTGCGTTGCATCATAACTGAACAGTTTATACAGTTATTGTGAATATGCTAACGTGTTTAGTCATTTGTTAGGGGGGGGGGGGGGTGCAAATCGTAGCGGAATCCGGGAAAAGTCCCGCCTTAAGCGCTAGGATTGGAGAGGCAGCCTGTCAGTCAAACTAGCTCCACTGTCTAGTTCTTGATTCGAAAAATTCATTCTTAACAGCCTGCGACAGCCACAGTGGAATGAGTTCACCTTCGTTGCGCCGTTTAAGTCCATACTAGATTACGTACAGGTACTACTGAGAAAATTAAGAATATCGTGTAAAAGTTTTTTATTTAGGTAACTCAATATAAAAGGTGAAACCAATACATGACATGCAAAGTGAGATATATCAAGCATTTATTTGTTGTAATTTTGCTG
>CM035799.1:3168107-3170607 GCA_020466265.1 Siphamia tubifer | reverse complement strand
GGGGTGATTTTCTCTTGTTAGTTTTTGGGTGATTTTCTCTTGTTGGTTTTTGGGGTGATTTTCTCTTGTTGGTTTTTGGGTGATTTTCTCTTGTTGGTTTTGGGGTGATTTTCTCTTGTTGGTTTTGGGGTGATTTTCTCTTGTTAGTTTTTGGGTGATTTTCTCTTGTTGGTTTTGGGGTGATTTTCTCTTGTTGGTTTTTGGGGTGATTTTCTCTTGTTGGTTTTTGGGTGATTTTCTCTTGTTGGTTTTGGGGTGATTTTCTCTTGTTGGTTTTGGGGTGATTTTGTCTAGTTGGTTTTGGGGTGATTTTCTCTTGTTGGTTTTTGGGGTGATTTTCTCTTGTTGGTTTTGGGGTGATTTTCTATAGTTGGTTTTGGGGTGATTTTCTCTTGTTGGTTTGGGGGTGATTTTGTCTAGTTGGTTTTGGGGTGATTTTCTCTTGTTGGTTTTTGGGTGATTTTCTCTTGTTGGTTTTGGGGTGATTTTCTCTAGTTGGTTTTGGGGTGATTTTCTCTTGTTGGTTTTGGGGTGATTTTCTCTAGTTGGTTTTGGGGTGATTTTCTCTTGTTAGTTTTTGGGGTGATTTTCTCTAGTTGGTTTTGGGGTGATTTTCTCTTGTTGGTTTTGGGGTGATTTTCTCTAGTTGGTTTTGGGGTGATTTTCTCTTGTTAGTTTTTGGGGTGATTTTCTCTAGTTGGTCGCTCATTTTTCAGTCTTGTTACCATAGTGACCCAGTCCAAACTGCTTCAGAACGACTGATGTGCTCAGCGTGCGTCAGGTTCTATTGTCTCGTACATTAACAGAACCTGTCATGTGACTATTGCGAACACGTACATTGCGATGTTGAAGCTTAACCCATATATATCGTGCAGCTCCAGGGGGAGTTTCAGGTCTGTATCTGCAGTTAAATCTACAACAGTCACAGGAGGAAACTGTGTCAGTGTGTGAATAAACCATGAGTTTGTTTTTAAGCCTCTCATCCTTCAGCGCCTCAGCCTGAAGAAATTAATCCCAAATACTCATGATGTACTTGCTTTGATATAGACACTACATCACCGTTACATTAATATTTCATAAAGCTGATATTATGTCTATTTTTCCCATAAATAAAAATAGTTAAAGTGGTTTTAGTTCAGGGGTCACATTCAGCACCATATGATCTGAAATGGGCCGGATCAAATAATAACAGTGGGAAAAGTACAGTTACATTATAGTATAAATATGAATAACATAAAAAACTTATATATAACTAATATTTTACCTCAATTGTAAATAACATGACAATTATAAACACATTTAGTAACAGACAGAATATTGGTAAAATTACACTTACGTCTCTTAAGACATTTCAGGTTTTTCATATTTGTTCAGGTTATTCACTTTTTTTGTAAAAACATAGTTTGTCAATATAAAGATTTTCATTTAATTTTCCCAATTACACTAAAACAAAATTTGTCATTATTTATAGGCTATTATTATCATATTTTACTGGTCTGATCCATTTGAGAAGGAACCTGAGTTAAATTTATTTTTGTTTGTTATTAATATGTTCAGTGTAATTTATCCCATGGGCCAGATTAGACCTTTTGGTGGGCCGTATTTGGCCCCCGGGCCTTATGTTTGACACCTCTGGTCTAAACAGTAATTTTTGCCCCTGAAACTAAAAATATCACCAAAAGAATATTTGTGATTATTTGTACCTTAATTGTTCTGTTTTTTTTTTTATTATTATTATTTGGATATAATCTGAGGCAAATTATGTAATGAACATAAAACACAACAAAAGAAGATATGCTCAAATTGGGCGCCACGTTAGCCAAAATGCTAACGCGATCCACGACTGTCGTATGATTGATGTTAATGGTATTTTAAACAGGAAGTGTTTCTGTGAACAGTTCTTCCTATGTGACGTTCACAGTCATTCTGCTGCACATGGCTTCATTATGAATCCATGCATCATTCATTCATTCCTCTTTCAAAATAAAACCAAACATAAGACAATAAAACAACAAAAATGGTTAATCTAAATTGTCCATAGGTGTGAATGTGTGAATCACATCCACACACAAGTATTAGTTAGTATTATTTCATTGATCTATTGTTCATTTTTATTCATTGTTAGTGTTATTTATGTAGTTTTACTGTGGACCTGCTAACGTGTCAGGAGTTAAAGGGTTAATACAGTATCTGTTGCAGATAAAACTGGTGGATTTTTAACAGTTTGTGCAACAAAACCAGAACAAAGGTCCACTGCAGAAAAAAAAAAACAAAGCCAACATAATCACTGACAGTAAACGTCTTTGTAATCATTGATTCTGTTTTAACATTTGGCACATAAACCAACAGCTTTGACTCTTTTATTTAAATTCATTTTTAATTGGATCTAAATGACAACATTCTGTCTGGCTTCAACTTCAGGAAACATTTAGGAAAGAATAACATGTGGACACGGTGGTGAAACATGGAAACATGTTCCACATTTGGCTCCAGCGTGAAG
>CM035799.1:3097696-3162696 GCA_020466265.1 Siphamia tubifer | reverse complement strand
ACTTTAATAATCAATTAATTAACCCTTAACCACCCAAAAAATCCAAACGCATCTACTGAAACGAACTGTTTAATACCTGCTGATCCACTAACCCTATCAATACATGTCAATAATTTAAAATCTTTTCATGATCATCAGATATGACCCATTTGACACGAAGAGCCTCTGTGGTTACCATGGAAACACTGTCATCTTCAACAATGATTCAGCAGTAAAACCCACGGAGTTGCGTCAATGGCAGTGAATGGACACACTGTTTACGTTCAATTTAATTTAATATAATTTAATATATGAATATTCCCAATAACAACTGAAATATCAGTTGCTATTTTCTCTGTTCATGACAATATTTCAACAGTTTTTTGATGTAACCCTTAACTTTATGTTGCATTTTTATGAACATGTAAATGTAAGGAAACCCTCGCAGAGCAGTGCTGTTTCTATTCATTCCATATATGGGTCTAGCGGTGCTTCATAGTCAGGGGAGGCGGGGCTAAAAGGTTGTCTTTGAAAAACTAAAAACATAGTCTAGTATTTGATTATAAATGTAAAACAATAAACAACAAAAAAACCTCTATTTGTTACCTACTTTCCTATCTACTCATTTGTTTTTAGTTGTTTTGTTTTGTTTTTTGTATATATGTCTATGTTTAGTACTTCAGTTATTGATTATTGGTATTGTTATTATTGTTATTATTTTATTTATCATCATTTTTGTACTATGCACTATATTACTATAAGATGAATTTAGGTTATTGGGGAAGTGAAGAAGGGGTAGAATTAAATAAGCTTATGCTTCATCCTACTCCTTTTCGGACATGTCATTGTTATTATTATTATTGTTGTATTGATTATTGTTGCACTTTGCACATGTTCGAAATAAATCATTCAAATCAAATTAAATCAAATGCAGCTGTATGCAACAGAAAGCTTAGTCTACTAACAGGTTGTTTTTTTTTTTAAAGAATGCAATGAAATAGTGAATTTCCAGAGTGTCCAACTGTCCACTGGACAATGGACTATTATGGTCTTCGTCCTCAGACGTCTTCTGAACCAGAATCAGTAACAGTGGACACACTATCTGAGGACATGAAGACCTGAGGACACTTGGGTCTGTCTTTAGGGACCCTCTACTTACTACCACTGAAAATAGACGTTCTAATCACTTCCATGTTAACACAGTTTGGATCAATTCAATTTTTATTTATAAAGCCCTAAATCACAACAAAGTCGTCTCACAGGGCTTTACAAAAACTACCGAGATATATGAACAGTCCCAAGCATCCCCTGTCCTTAGACCCTCCCCCTGTCCTTAGACCCTCCTTCTCGGCAAGAAAAAACTTCAAAACCCAGTGGGAAAAAAAAGAAATCTGGAGGAGAACCACATTGAAGGAGAAAACTGAAAAATCTACATTTCTTTGTGTTCATCCAAATGGTGTGATTTTGACGTTAACTTTTTGGGGTGGGAGAAAAAATTGATTCACGTATGAATCGGGATTCTTTGTTTTACGATAATCCTGTTTTTTTTATCACATAACTTTAACTAAACAAGGATTTTGTAATTTTACAGAAGCAAAAAGTGTTAAAACTGATGACACCGTGTTGAACAAGTTCTAAAATAATATGTTTTAAAAGTCATCGTGCAAATGTAATAGAAACAGGAAGTTATCAACTGAGTCCAAGACGATAATGAGAAGATATTTTGGCGACGATACAAATAAAAAAAAATTAAAATACTGGAAATGTTGATATGTATGGGTTTGTGGAAAGAGATGTGTGAGGGAAAATGGGTTGATTTTGGGTGGTGGGCTTTTTTAAAATCTCACTCAACATTTTGTATTGTGTGTGTGTGTGTGTGTGTGTGTCCACAGAGACATATGCTATAACTAAATGAATACTATAGATATCACCATAAAATTACATGGACATATACATATTAATGCGCATCAGATGCAATGATCCATTTGAGTGAAGGTCAAAGGTCAAGGTCACAATTAACTAAAAGGTTAAAATCCCATAGGTAATAACTCAAGAACAGAGGGTCACAGAACTTTCAGATTAGTACCAAAAGATGCGGAATGAAGATTTAAACAGTTCTAATACTTGGTGTTATCACCTATGACCAATAGTTTTAGAGATCTCTGGAGGTCAAAGGTGACATGTGGCAAAATTTACTTCTGTAACACTGTTTACCTTGTGATTTAGATTTATTGCATGATTTTGACTTTTTATTGCATTATTTTGAGTTTTATCTTGACTTTTTATCCCATGATTTTGACTTTATGGAGGTCAAAGGTGACATGTGGCCATAACTTGTGTAACACTGTGTGTGTCAAACATAGACAAATCACGCTATAACTTAATCAATACTGGCTATATTATCATAATATTAGACACACTGACGCATATATACATATAACCAAATGATCAATGTTGTCAAAGGTCAAAGGTCACATTTAGCAGAAATGTCAGAAAGACATTATTGGCTCTAATTCAAGAAGAGGTTGTGATGGAAACTTGAAATTGGCACAAAATAGGGGCGAGATTAGGCATTCTCTGAATACTAGTTCTGTGAGTTCTACCTAATATCCTGTTTTTAGATCCTTACCCGGGTGCACATGCAGTTATTAAAAGCTCTCACGTAGCCTGAGGTGCTGTTTGTTTTCTTGATTTGAATCATAAAGCAGTCATTTTCTTTGTTGAAACCACAGTCGGTGGAATGAAACGTGTGATTGGCTAGTTATTTTTATTCATTCTCACAGCATCCTGGTAAAACAATGAAATAAGAGCATAATGAAACCACTTCTCATTTTGTCGAAGCCCTGTAGAATCCATTTAACAGCTTCCCTGGGTCCCTGGTTTGTACTTTTGGAAGTGATGAAAACTGAAAAAGTTAAGGTTCCTCTGTGTACAAATGAGCTGCGATGCTTGTGGTTCCCTCTGTTGGCGTCGACGGGCCCCAGCAGATGCATTCCACCGCTAACAACCCCACAACCCACCTCTTAAAAGTGTCAGTTTAGTTATTCTGGGTGATCTACTGGACTTCCAGGGGTTGTTCTGGTTTATCCCTGAATTCATTTTCATCTTCCGTGGGTAACACCCATTTTTATTGGGAGGTGGATTTCCTTCATCTGGGACGGCCATGGTTCAGTTGGCAACAGGGTTGGTTCTGGTCAATGTGGTGCCCTAGGTCAACACTAGGCAAACACTGGGCCAACCCTGGGCCAACCCTGGGCCAACACTGGGCCAAGACTGGGACAAGACTGGGCCAACTCTCGGCCAACACTAGGCCAACATTGGGCCAACACTAGGCCAACACTAGGCCAACACTGGGCCAACACTGGGCCAACATTGGGCCAACACTAGGCCAACACTCGGCCAACACTGGGCCAACACTGGGCCAACTCTCGGCCAACACTAGGCCAACATTGGGCCAACACTAGGCCAACACTGGGCCAACATTGGGCCAACACTAGGCCAACACTGGGCCAACACTGGGCCAACACTGGGCCAACACTGGGCCAACACTGGGCCAACACTGGGCCAACACTGGGCCAACACTGGGCCAACACTGGGCCAACACTGGGCCAACTCTCGGCCAACATTGGGCCAACACTGGGCCAACACTAGGCCAACATTGGGCCAACATTGGGCCAACACTAGACCAACACTGGGCCGACACTAGGCCAACACCCCTCTTTCCTTTTAGTGTAATTCTAAATGATCATGTGTAAACATAGTGTCCTACATGTGATGGAGTACGTACTGAGTGTCCATGAATAATCACTGTCAATGTTAACTTTAATGATTTATTTACTGTATTTTCACACTATAAGGTGAACTCTCAATGAATCTTTTTTTTCATGTATAAGGAACATTAAGTGAAGATAAACAGTCACAATAACATGGAACAAAACACACTCCGATTGTGATAAATCAAACTTTAAAATAGTCCAAATTCTGAGATAAAAAGTCAAAGTTACTTGATAAAAAGTCTAAATTATGCAACAAAATCTTAAAATCATGCGATGAAAAGGCCATTTTGGGGTGAATTTCCCCAAGTTTCCTATGTTATGAAACCAAAAACTTCCCGATGGTTTTAGGAAAAGAATGATGTAAAAACTGTGTAAATGCATTTCACCTTATGAGATAGTTTTTTTTGTTTTCTTTTTTAAATTTCACTATGGAATAAGCCATTTTTCAACCCAAAATGGCTGTTGCCATTGTAATTTGCAAAAGTTAGCTTAATTAACATACCTAAAAAAGTTAATATGATCCATTCGTATCATTTCCAAGTGTTATCATTTTTCTCCAGTGGACGATATATTTACTAAAAATAAAATGATAAAAAACTATATTTTACCCAAAAAGTATATTTTCAGATAAAACCATGTGACCGGATGGTTGAGTTTTTGGTCAACCCTTCTGAAATAATGCGGTATGTCCTAAAGTTCATCCCTACTAACTTTGGTGCTTTAATCATTTCTGTCATGATCAAAACAACCTGCCCAGTTATCAGGAGGTTCTGTTGAAAATGGAAAATGTTGAGCTCATTCGTCTCCTACGGTAACAGAACCTGTCATGTGACTACTGCGAACATGTACACTGCGATGTTGATGATCAAATAATATATCGTGCAGCTCTATAATCCATTATTATTATTATTATTATTTTCAAAATCACAGGACTCACATAGAACCGAACCTAATGATCTCACACACTTTGATTCTTCATGGAACATCCCAGTCAGATCTAAGGGCAACTTTCTCATTTTAAATGTTTTTTTTTTTTTTTGGTGGTAATTGTGTCGGCAGTCGGGAAAGATTTGGTGTCGGTGTTGCAAGCAAAAATAACGTTGCAGCAATAATGAAGCAATGCACGAAATGTGAATAAATAAATAGAAAGGGAGAGCGTACAACAGCCCAGTACGTGTTATGATCCTCAATATTTAATGTGATGGAAGCAGGAGCGTCGGTAGCACACTGTGCATTTTGAAATTCACAAGTCCTATATTATCTGTTGTCCACAGCTGGTTCTACTTTATAAAAACCTGCTTCAGTTTATTAAAGCCCTGAAGCAATTTGAAGGCAGCTGGATAGATATTGTGATAAATCTGCAGCTTGCCAAAGAAGTGGCTCACCAGAGCACGGTGCCATTACACACAGCCATCAACTGTGCTTAACTTAATTTAGTCGCATGCAAATGACAACGGAGTGCTCCCACAAAACTCAGACTCCATTACAGTACCACGCCATGCTTTCCACCGGGACATTCTGAAGCACCTTCGGGTCGATGGAGGTGGATAAATATCCAAAACAAACCATTACTTCTACTTATAGCTTCTACTAATTAAGTGTTAAAAATGGACGCGCTCTCTCTTTAGGCTCCAAACTCGAAGGTACGTTGCATTAGAATTGCACCGTTAGGAGGATACCCAGTTTCCAGAAGCTGTTAAAGGGATAGTTCAGTATTTTTTAAACACATCTGTGTCTCATCAGTGTCGTTGCTCTGGTGAACACACAGTGACTTACCCCCGACAGTATCCTGTGAGCCCAGTTCTGGTCCAGTTTTAGTCAAAACAAAAGTAAACGTTAAATGTTCTTCACTTCTATAGTTGTTCCACCTTCACCTTTACATTAGCCTCAGAACCAGTAGGTTCTAAGGTTCTGTCATTCCTACTGGGAGACCTGGGCCCAATCTGCACTGAAACAAATTTAGATGAAATCGACGTACTTTCTTAACAGATTGGCCTTTCGTCAAAATGGGACGGGTGTCATGGGTACCCCAAAAATATATCCCCAAAAACAGGTCCCAGGGTGGGAAGATCTGGAGACGGTGCCATTTGTGTCTCATCTGGACGAGTAAACGTGTGTGTTCACACCCACGTCATGACCACATGACCAGAAACACACGTCATGTGAATGACATCGTTTTCAGCAGCGTTTCGCCCTCATGCTGATGCAGATTTTTTACTGAAACATTTACATCTTCACATAATATCTTTTTGACACGGTTTGAAAACTAAACCCGTATGGAACTTGTCTGGACGTGGCCTAAGTCAGGTTTCAGTGTCTTTGCCCAAGGACACTTGGACATGTGGAACCGCCAACCCTTCAGTCATTGGACGACCTGCCAACTGAACCACAGCTGCCCTAAAGTAGTCCCAGCAGGGTTCCTCGGGTCAACAAAGTAAAATGCATTTCTTCTCTAAACAGTATGTGTTTGAATGAGTGATTTATTTGCATAACAAAACCATCACTTGTTTTGAAAACGTGCAGTAAAAAATCAGTCTTTATTTCCACAGAGACACATGAACCAGTTTGATCCAACAGTTTTTTTTACAGTTTGTGCAGCAGCTACTGTGGCGCCGTCTGCTCTTGGAGATGCTAATGCTAATGCTACTTCAGATTGGCTGCACTGGGGGAGGGGCTTAACTTCAGGTGGGTGGGGCCAATGTCCTTGTGACGTGTAGTGGACAGACTTTTTCTGAGTGTCTTGTTTCTCTGTTGTTTTGTATGAATGATGGTAAATCCATCAGTAGAGAGGACACACCACACAGACAGTAGAGGGGACACACCACACAGACAGTGGAGGGGACACACCACGCAGACAGTGGAGGGGACACACCACGCAGACAGTAGAGGGGACACACCACGCAGACAGTGGAGGGGACACACCACGCAGACAGTAGAGGGGACACACCACGCAGACAGTGGAGGGGACACACCACGCAGACAGTAGAGGGGACACACCACGCAGACAGTAGAGGGGACACACCACGCAGACAGTGGAGGGGACACACCACGCAGACAGTGGAGGGGACACACCACGCAGACAGTAGAGGGGACACACCACGCAGACAGTGGAGGGGACACACCACGCAGACAGTAGAGGGGACACACCACGCAGACAGTGGAGGGGACACACCACGCAGACAGTAGAGGGGACACACCACGCAGACAGTAGAGGGGACACACCACGCAGACAGTGGAGGGGACACACCACGCAGACAGTAGAGGGGACACACCACGCAGACAGTAGAGGGGACACACCACGCAGACAGTAGAGGGGACACACCACGCAGACAGTGGAGGGGACACACCACGCAGACACTAGAGGGGACACACCACGCAGACAGTGGAGGGGACACACCACGCAGACAGTGGAGGGGACACACCACGCAGACAGTGGAGGGGACACACCACGCAGACAGTAGAGGGGACACACCACGCAGACAGTAGAGGGGACACACCACGCAGACAGTGGAGGGGACACACCACGCAGACAGTGGAGGGGACACACCACGCAGACAGTAGAGGGGACACACCACGCAGACAGTGGAGGGGACACACCACGCAGACAGTAGAGGGGACACACCACGCAGACAGTAGAGGGGACACACCACGCAGACAGTAGAGGGGACACACCACGCAGACAGTAGAGGGGACACACCACGCAGACAGTGGAGGGGACACACCACGCAGACAGTAGAGGGGACACACCACGCAGACAGTGGAGGGGACACACCACGCAGACAGTGGAGGGGACACACCACGCAGACAGTGGAGGGGACACACCACGCAGACAGTGGAGGGGACACACCACGCAGACAGTGGAGGGGACACACCACGCAGACAATAGAGGGGACACACCACGCAGCAAACGCAGCATGTGTTGGCAACTCTGGGTGACCCATCAGATTCCAAAAGGACAAAAGTGGAAAAGTGGTTTTCAGGTGAATGATCTTGGAAAAAAATTTTTTTACTGTTTATTTTTAATTTCAACATTTGCTTAATCACTTAAGAATATATCATTTAACTTACTGGTACCAAGCAGCACTTTGAAAGTATTTTCCATTTTTTGGTTTAATAAATACTGTATAAGTACCAAAATTGAACCGAAGCGTGACTTCAAAACTGAGGTGCGTACCGAACCGTGATTTTTGTGTACCGTTACACCCTAATATGTGTGTGTGTGTGTGTGTGTGTGTGTATATACTTTTTCAGAATGAAACCTGAACACGATGACATGTTCCAATTTCTTTGTACTTTTTGTATAATGACAATAAAGTCATTCTATTCTATTCTATTCTATTCTATTCTATTCTAATACGATGCAGCCCTAGTTAAATCTGTGACCAGAATCAGAATCTATAAATAATAATTGTTGAAAAATTGCTTTATAAGAAAGTTTAAATACAGAGGAAAAAGAATTTTGGAACTGCCACAAAATTAGCAGTGGGTTTTTACGGGTTAATTTTAACGCACAGCAAAGAGTGTGACGTAATGTAAAAGAAATAAAAAAGAAATACAGTTCAAATGGAAGAGAGAAAAGTCTAAATTTATAAAAGTACAACAGCAGTGGATGTGTGGTACATTGTCTTCATCTTGGCCTTTTGCTCTTTGTTAAACTCCATCTATACGTATGAACTAAAATAGCTTTGCATGCAATAGGAAACGCCTCCGCAGTGTACGGCACCACCTGCCACACTAAGTCACACAGCTCTCTGGAGACACAAAGGTACCGTTTCTATTGGACCTCATGAAAAACACACTTTACTTTCAGCTTCGACATACCTTCACAGGAAAACAATGAAACTACCTCTTGTTTTCTTCAGTTCATTGTTTTAATGTCTGGTTCAACTAAAGGTCCATTAGTTTGGACAAATATCACGATACCAAACAAATATAGGTGATAATAGTTGAATTTCAGAGCTGATATTTATCCATTGAACTTTTTTTCTGGATTAAAACCCAACTCACTTCAGTTCTTCCATAAATATCTGTCATCGTTCTGACAAAAACAGATGATTGTAATGTTGCACAGATCGATCAGCTGCTGATCATAATCGGCCGAAAAATTGCCTAAAAATAACCTGATCGGTGATTGGAAAAACGCGCTGATCAAAAAGCCAGTCATGTGACCTAAACTACGAGTGATAGTGATGCGCGGTTAGGGGGTTTTACAGAAATCCGCCCCACCCAAACCCAAGACGTGGCTAGGCCCGCCCCGCCCAACCCGCATGATGTCACGTATGGATAAACCCAACCCGCCCGCTATCAACCCGCGAGCTTAAATTTGTCTCTAAACTCACATAGTACATTCGCAGCATCTTTACCTTGTGCTTCTAATGTTAAAAGTCATGAAGCATCATTTTTGCCTCCTTTCTAACGTCTCAATATGCACTCCAGCACATAAAATAGACTCCACCCACATCATCACTCTATAAAGCCAACACATACAACGTTTCCGTACAACCTTCGCATCGCCTGTTTTAATCTTCTCCCTGATCAAGTCCCACATTTTCACTCTTATCTCTGAGTGTTCAGGGAGATTTGGCGCTAATAACAAATAACAAAAAGTTGGGATAAAAAAGCATTCAAAACAGGAAGTGACGGGCTTGTACATGCGCGAGCCGAACACACACACACACACACACACACACACACACAGACACACACGCACACACAGACACACACACACACACACACAGACACACACGCACACACAGACACACACACACACACACACACACACACACAGACACACACAGACACACACACACACACACACACAGACACACACACAGACACACACACACACACACACACACACACAGACACACACACACAGACACACACACACAGACACACACACACACACACACACACACCTCAGCGGGTATTGATCGTCCCTGACCCGCCCCACCCGCATCCGCAATATGTATTAATACTGCGACCCAGCCCGCCCGACTCGCGGGTCACCCGCGGATATCCGCTGGCCAGTGGGTAGCCCGCACAACACTAACGAGCGACCATTTTCAAACTGACAAACAGGCACAGAACAGGTGCCTCTGGTCTGGACTGTTTCTGTAAAATAGTTAATTAATAGATAGTTTTCTGTCTATAAATGATGCACCCTCTGCCAGATGAAAGGTATAGAAATATAAAATTCCTTCTGTGATCGGCAGATCAAGTTTTATGGTGATCGGTATCGGTGATGGGGCCAAAAAAGGCTGATCGTTGCATCACTACATGATACACACATGAATGAACCATATAACATTTGCAATAGTTGAGGTGAGGCTCAAATAGAGACTGATACAGAGTTAAAAGAAGCTTCAAGATGAAGAAAATGTTGGACTTTAACAATAAGTCACGTATTTGGATCATTTCTTAGTCGGCTCATTTATGTTTTTTTAGAATTTAAAAATTCGTCTATGTATATTCCCAAGAATTTAGTGGAGTCTACTCTCTCGATAGTGCTCCCATTTATTTCTATACACTCATGTTCAACAGTATTTGAGTTTCTATTTGAGCAGAATGTAATGAAAAGTGTTTTATTTATCTAATTTGCACGCTTTGACAGGAATCCATATTTGACCTTTTTTATGTTTTTTTTATAGACAATCTAAAAGTTGCTCTGGCTTCTCCTGTTGCTGCCATTGTTAAACCACTCATGAACAAAGTGCATATCAGCTAAATGCATGTATATAAATGTAAATGTGAGTGTGAGTGTACTCAGGCTGACTGGTTCTGTCCTTCAAACCCTCAAGGACGCTGGCAGATATTGAAAACGCAGCCTTTTCAGCCACTGATACACAATAGCGTCCTTTCACGTAAGACTCGGCTCTCGAGCCGTTGTTCGTGGGTCGTCCGTGGAGGCGAGGTGTGTGTGGAGGTAGAGGATGTTCAGGTGCAATGAGTCGGCGGAAATGTCTCAGGATAATTGAAGTTCTTCACAAATAGACAAAGTTTTGCGTGTGCGTAGGCGGCTTTACAGTGAGGCGGCAGCAGAGTGGGCTGACGTGATCACCATATGGGCTCCAACACTGTCCTTAACTGTCTTTACTACAGCTGTCAAATCAGCTTTTTAGTTTTTTTCAGTATGTCCACTCACCCTGACACCATTTGTAAATCCCTCTCAAGTCAAAATCACGAAACCAAGTCGTTCTTGTCTCATTACGGGCTTTTAATCACACAGAGAGTATGATGGTGTACTTATGCCGTGAGAACTGGAGACAATACAGAAAGAAATGCAAATAAAAATACAATATTAGACAAAGAAAAAGACCTCTGTGGCCGTATTGTTACATAACTCAACAAAACTTGATATTACACTTAATCTGTTAACTCTAACAAAATGACAGTAAACATAAAATATACCACATTGGCCGCTTTCCCTTGAGAGAAAATTAGTAATGTTCAGTCCTTTATTGCACTATGCAGAAATGCACTTTATTGCACTTCTTAATCGTCACTGATGTTGGGCAGTGGAATTAGCATAGTGTCTGCCTGTTAGCTTGGTCCAGGCAAGTCCGACTGATAAGTTCCGACACTTAAAGGTGACACCCTTCAACCCGTGTCAACAAACTTTAGTTCCTATCTCAATTAGGACACGTTCCCCCATACCAAACAAAGAAAATACATGAAATACATAAATGTTGCTTTTAATATTTAACTATTAATACTGTTTTAGTAGAAATGTATATATTTATGAACTATATTTTTTACCTTATTTATTAACCTATTATTTATTAACTAATATTTATTTATTCTGACTTCGATGGCAGCTACACCATTGTTTTGTTTTTTGTTTTTTTTTTAACAAAGAAAGATGTATTTAGAACGTAATAACATATAGTGTTATAGAAAACTGCAATACAGAGGTTTTTTTTTCATTTCTTTTCTCACATTTGAACATATTGTAATATTACTGTATTTTCCACACTATAAGGTGCGTTAAGTAAAGTCAAAATCATAAGATAAAAAGTCAAAACCCCAACCAGAATGAATCCATATTATAGAGGCTTGTTCTTTGTGAGACCTTGACAAAGTGCTACTTCTTACGCTAATGAGCTCTCCGACCCAAAAGTTGTTTTCATTCATCTTGTCCATGTAATTGATAACAGATCCACAGCTAGACATCTTGAATTGAAGTCGAATTTTTCTTCTTCTTTTTTTTACCAGTTACAAAAACACAAAACGAACAAACTAAACTTATCCACTGATGAAAATAAAATAAATGTTTCTAATTTCTTTCGAAGATTCAGTTCCATCGCTTTTCCTGTTCTGACAAGCAAAGCGTGAACCCTCCCCTAAGAAAGTCAAATCGGCCCATTCTTAAAGTGACAGTACTTAATTTTTGTGTACGTATAAGACATAATCTATGCATATGAATTAGAACAATTTTAACTGTCATATATAATATTCATCATTTTAATCATGAAATATAATCATCTATGAAATTACAAATTCAAATCAAGTCATTTGTCTTTTTAAACAATATTCCCAAATATATTAACAAAAAGTCTACTTTGGCTGCTACATATATATATATATATATATATATATATATATATATATATATATATATATATAGACACACTTTGGTTTTTGGAGAGAATGAAAAAAGACTTTTAATTAACCTTATAGTCTGGAAAATACGGTAGTCATTGTTCACCTAATGTAGATAATAAAGTGCCCCCCCCCCGCAGAGGAGCCGCACCTCACACTTTGAAAACCATAAATCAAGGTTATAAGGTCACAAAGGTCATGACCCCCCCTGAGCTGTTCAGTTGCTGCTAATATTGGCGTCACTAACGGCCTTTCTGCACCTTCACATACTGGAATTTGCATCATCCAATCTACAGATATTGATCGGCTCATATGACGGCAGATCAATATTCTACATGTATGTAGCTCTGAAGAATCTTTAATGTTGTGTGGATGTGTGGCAGGACCCTCCATCACTACCTGGTCCTGGACTAATAGATTATTGATGGATGGAGTGGAAGTAACAGTGGGCTGTGTATGTGTGAGCAGTGTTACGGTTGGATGACGGCGACGATACAAGTGATTTGACTCATCATTTTTACCAGATAGAAACTATAAAAGCTCAAACAGCTGATCTGGACATCCTGAAGTCAATCAGATAATAGTTAATATACAAACCAAAATTAAACCCAAGTCATAAAATAGTAAAAAAGAGAATGTGATGAACCTCAGCATGTTTTATATATAGTAGTTTAGTTAAAAAAACAAATGGATCCATCATAAACATGATACATTAACATTATATTTTATCTGATAGGTTTGGTTAATGATGCATTTGTCTTTATTTTACTTCTTTCATTTTCTTTTTCCACTTTTCTCTTTTTTTCCTTTTCAGAGCATCTTCCTTTTCCCTCTTTTCCTTCCTTTCCTCTCAGTAAATCACAGCAGTAGTTTTCACATTTGTTCTTTGAATGGTTTCTTTTTTGTTACTGTGGTGTTCCCAACTGTTGCTGAACCACTGAAACTTAATTTGAAGAAAATCCTTAATGAAATGGAAATTATCTATTCAAAATAATGATATAAAAAGTCCAAATAATGATATAAAAAGCCCAAATAATGATATAAAAAGTCCAAATAATGATATAAAAAGCCAAAATAATGATATAAAAAGTCCAAATAATGATATAAAAAGTCCAAATAATGATATAAAAAGTCCAAATAATGATATAAAAAGCCCAAATAATGATATAAAAAGTCCAAATAATGATATAAAAAGCCCAAATAATGATATAAAAAGCCCAAATAATGATATAAAAAGCCAAAATAATGATATAAAAAGTCCAAATAATGATATAAAAAGCCCAAATAATGATATAAAAAGCCCAAATAATGATATAAAAAGTCCAAATAATGATATAAAAAGTCCAAATAATGATATAAAAAGTCCAAATAATGATATAAAAAGTCCAAATAATGATATAAAAAGCCCAAATAATGATATAAAAAGCCCAAATAATGATATAAAAAGCCCAAATTCCAACTCAGAACCAGAATGAATCCATCTATAAGGTTCTTTGGACTATAAGCCTATGTTGTTGACTTTACTGATGAAATATATTAATTGATATTATTCAAACCAAAATGAGTAAAATGCAGTTGATAAATAATTAAAACATAACAATGAACCAAACAGTCTTTTTTTCACGTAGAGTTTATTAGAATATATTTAATGAATATAAATGAATCCCAGTCAGACTTTTTACAGTGTATTATTTCAGAGGATCTTTTCTCTGCTGTCATAGCAGGTGTCTCCTCGCTCCATTGTCTCCATATGTACAGTAATCCTGATCCGGCCTCCGACACGGTCCAAAGCCTCGCTGACATTTCCATCCACACAGGGTGTGTGTGTGTGTGTGTGTGTGTGTGTGTGTGTGTGTGTGTGTGTGTGTGTGTGTGTGTGTGTGTGTGTTTAATACCCTTTTTACAACTGCATAGAAATAAAAACCCTGTTTTATTTTTATTTTTTTTATTTAATCCACTGAGGATTTTTTAAAGCCGCTTCTGAATATTCTTCTGGACTAAGCCACTAAGTTGCGCTGAAAAAAAAAAGTCTGCTTCATTAATGAGGTTTTCTTTGAAAAATCAGTTGAGGGATGGGGTTTTCTATAAGACTGCAGGGAAATAGTTTTACAGCCGCTTGTTTTTTTTTGTTTTGTTTTGTTTTTTTTAGGAAAGTCGAGCAAAAAATGTTCGAACTTTCCGTATAACAAAACACATACGACTCCAGTATACTGTATGGAAAAAATAATTAGTCCACCCTATGTTTTTTTCAGTTTGTTGTTCATTTTAATGCCTGGTTCGACAAAAGGTCCATTTGTTTGGACAAATATAATGGTACCAAGAAAAATAACTCTCAAAAAAATCTTACAATCCCCCAAAATAATAAAAAAAATATATGAAAATATACTAAAAATAGAAAGAAATGCTCTAAAAAAAAACCCAAAAAACATTAAAATGTACTAAAAACAGGGTCAGGGTTAGTGTACTTTAGTACATGTTAGTGTGTGTGTGTGTGTGTGTGTGTGTGATAGACAGATGGACAGTATTTATACTGCAGCAGGAAACAGTATAAATAGAACACAAGAATAATAGTGAGTAAAGAAGAACAGCAGTAAACACAGCATCCATAATAAATCAGAAATATAAAAACAAGTGTCAGATAATGTTGACAGTCAAACAGTAAGTGCGCATACACAGCCTCTCTGGGAATTTTTCTATTAAATATGCTAAATATGTTTTGTTTTTGCTTCTTGTTATTTATGTGATATCTCTGCCATAATGCATCTGTAATAAATGTGTTATTTAATGGAACTTTAAAGACAAATTCAACTCAGTTTGAACAAATGCAATATTCAAGTCCATGACTCATCTGGTTTTTCAGCTGCAGCTTTAACACACACACACACACACACACACACACACACACACACACACACACACACACACACACACACACACACACACACACACACATATATATATATATATATATATATATATATATATATATATATATATATATATATATACACACACACAGACATGTGTAGGGTATTGGATGTTCTCCTCCTGACTGGCCCATGGACAACCTCAGTCTGACCTGTACTGGTTCTAGATGCTATAAGCACCAGGTCTGGGTTTGTATTTGTTCAAATCCCTCCTCAACTGGAAACGCTCTTCACCTGTGTAAAAGACAAACTTATATTATATCCCAGGTTCAGGGAGTCCTGTAGAAATGATCTGCTGTGAGGATCAGTGGGTGATGATGATAGATAGATAATTAATAAAATGAGAAAGTAGTAAAAAAGAGAAATATAGAGAAAAGTGATAAACTTAAACATTCAAAAGAAAAACAAACTACAATGAGTAAAAAAAACAACAAATTAAATTAATTTAAAAAATTGAATGAAATGAGGCAAAATTAATCTAAAAATTAAAAAAAGAGAAGAAATTAATTAAAAAAGAACAAACTCATAAAAAACCCCAGAAATAAAATCTAGTCATTGAACATAGATTGATACATTTATTACTGTATCTGTTTAATTTTTCTTCTGTTACAGTCTAATTGTGATAAAAACAGAAACTTTCACCCACACATGTACAACATTAAAAAACATTATAATTTGGAATTAAACTATTTCTAATTTCTTTCTGAAATGCTCTTTAACCCTTGTGCGGTCCTTCGGGTCAAAGAGAGCCGGTGGTTCATAAATGTACCTTTTTATACGTACTGTAGGATGCCATTGCTTACTACTGAAAACACTAATATATCCTTGGGGGGTGGGGTGATGAGTCTATGGAACTGAACTTTGGAATCTGGGTTTTTAAGACCCGATTGTAGGACACAGCCAGTGTGCCTTTTATGAAGGACCGCACAAGGGTTAAGTCCCACAAACATCCACAGTGGCTACATTTATATGATGACTTATTATCATATTTATTCTGGACTAGTATTCAGACAATGTTTAATCTCACCTCTATTTTGTGTCAATCTCAAGTTTCTACGACAACCTGTTCTTGAATTTTGACTTTTCCCCTAAATACCACCTTGACCTTTGACCTTTACTCACATGGATCATTGCATCTTATGCGCATTAGTTATATGTCCATGTAATTTCATAGTGATATCTACAGTATTCATTGAGTTATAGCATGATATGTCTGTGTGGGGACACGCACACACACACGCACACGCACACACGTACACACACACCACACACACGTACGCACACATGTACACACACACCACACACGCACACACACACACACACACACGTACGCACACATGTACACACACACCACACACGCACACACACACACACACACACACCACGCACACCACACACGCACACGCACACACGCACACACGCACACACGTACGCACACATGTACACACACACCACACACGCACACACACACACACACACACACCACACACGCACACGCACACACGCACACACGTACACACACACCACACACGCACACACGTACACACACACCACACACGCACACGCACACACGCACACACGTACACACACACCACACACACCACACACGCACACACGTACACACACACCACACACACCACGCACACCACACACACCACACACACACACACACACACCACGCACACCACGCACACCACACACGCACACACACACACACCACACACACACACACGCACACACACACACACACCACACACACACACACACACACACACACACACACACACACCACACACACACACACACACACACCACACACACCAGACACACACACACACACGCACACACGCACACGCACACGCACACACGTACACACACACCACACACACCACACACACCACACACACCACACACACCACACACACCACACACACCACGCACACACGCACACACACACACACACCACACACACCACAGACACCACACACACACCACAGACACCACACACACACCACACACACCACACACACACACACACACACACACACACACACACACCACACACACACACACACACACGCACACACCACACACACACACACACACACCACACACACACACACACACACACACACACACAATGAATGTTGGGAAAGATGAATTACATATAGCCACATAGTCACAGCTGTGACGTCTTGCTGTCAAAAAAAGGAGTCATTCAACAGATCATAAAATCCGAATTGAAATCTGTTGAGAATTGAGGGAGAAGAAGAGATTTCAGTGAATTGTTGACGAGTAAATGAGTAAAAAGAACCATTTCTACAATTTTTTTGAAATATTAACAAATGAGAAAAAAATCTATATTTAATAAAACAAGCATAAAAATGGACAAAGTGAGATTTTATTTTATTTTTTATAAAACTTGAGCAAAACAGTCAAGAAAATGGACATAAATAAGTCCAAATTCTAAGTCACTAAGCAGAACCACAATGAATCCATATATAAGATGCACTGTCACCGTATTTTAAGAGTCACCGTATCGTCTGGAAAATCCAGTAAATGTCAAACAACAATGTATAATCTGCTGATGTTCCTGCTGTAGTTTCAGTTGTAACTCATTTGTCTGCCTCAGTTTTACATGCTTGATTACATATTTAATTCATGAGGAGATGTTGCAGAAATGTGAGCTAATAACCCATCCTCCTCCTCCTCCTCCTCCTCCTCCTCCTCCTCCTTCACTTCCTGTGTTTTTTGGCTGACTAACCAACGTACAGCTTTGAACTCATCCATGCGTACCAAGATGGTAAAAAGATTCTGCTTCACAGTTAAAAACACCAGAGGATTTTCATCAGCAGAATGGAGAGAGTGAAACTGAGGGCTTGGTTAAAAGTGAAAATGATGAGTGAAAAAGTGAAAGTGATGAGATAAAAAGTGAAAGTGATGAGATAAAAAGTGAAAGCGATGAGATAAAAAGTGAAAATGAGATAAAAAGTGAAAGTGATGAGATAAAAAGTGAAAGTGATGAGATAAAAAGTGAAAGCGATGAGATAAAAAGTGAAAATGAGATAAAAAGTGAAAGTGATGAGATAAAAAGTGAAAGTGATGAGATAAAAAGTGAAAATGAGATAAAAAGTGAAAGTGATGAGATAAAAAGTGAAAGTGATGAGATAAAAAGTGAAAGTGATGAGATAAAAAGTGAAAATGATGAGATAAAAAGTGAAAGTGATGAGATAAAAAGTGAAAATGAGATAAAAAGTGAAAATGATGAAATAAAAAGTGAGTGATGAGATAAAAAGTGAAAGTGATGAGATAAAAAGTGAAAATGAGATAAAAAGTGAAAGTGATGAGATAAAAAGTGAAAATGATGAGATAAAAAGTGAAAATTATGGGATAAAAAGTGAAAATGATGAAATAAAAAGTGAGTGATGAGATAAAAAGTGAAAGTGATGACATAAAAAGTGAAAATGAGATAAAAAGTGAAAATGATGAGATAAAAAGTGAAAGTGATGAGATAAAAAGTGAAAATTATGGGATAAAAAGTGAAAATGATGAAATAAAAAGTGAGTGATGAGATAAAAAGTGAAAGTGATGAGATAAAAAGTGAAAATGAGATAAAAAGTGAAAATGAGATAAAAAGTGAAAGTGATGAGATAAAAAGTGAAAATGATGAAATAAAAAGTGAGTGATGAGATAAAAAGTGAAAGTGATGAGATAAAAAGTGAAAATGAGATAAAAAGTGAAAATGATGAGATAAAAAGTGAGTGATGAGATAAAAAGTGAAAGTGATGAGATAAAAAGTGAAAGTGATGAGATAAAAAGTGAAAATTATGGGATAAAAAGTGAGTGATGAGATAAAAAGTGAAAATGATGAGATAAAAAGTGAAAGTGATGAGATAAAAAGTGAAAGTGATGAGATAAAAAGTGAAAATGATGAGATTAAAAGTGAAAGTGATGAGATTAAAAGTCAAAGTGATGAGATTAAAAGTGAAAGTGATGAGATAAAAAGTGAAAGTGATGAGATAAAAAGTGAAAATTATGGGATAAAAAGTGAGTGATGAGATAAAAAGTGAAAATGATGAGATAAAAAGTGAAAGTGATGAGATAAAAAGTGAAAATGATGAGATAAAAAGTGAAAGTGATGAGATAAAAAGTGAAAATTATGGGATAAAAAGTGAGTGATGAGATAAAAAGTGAAAATGATGAGATAAAAAGTGAAAGTGATGAGATAAAAAGTGAAAAGGATGAGATAAAAAGTGAAAATTATGGGATAAAAAGTGAGTGATGAGATAAAAAGTGAAAGTGATGAGATAAAAAGTGAAAGTGATGAGATTAAAAGTGAAAGTGATGAGATAAAAAGTGAAAGTGATGAGATTAAAAGTGAAAGTGATGAGATAAAAAGTCAAAGTGATGAGATTAAAAGTGAAAAGGATGAGATAAAAAGTGAAAGTGATGAGATAAAAAGTGAAAGTGATGAGATAAAAAGTCAGTGATGAGATTAAAAGTGAAAGTGATGAGATAAAAAGTGAAAGTGATGAGATTAAAAGTGAAAGTGATGAGATAAAAAGTGAAAGTGATGAGATAAAAAGTGAAAATTATGGGATAAAAAGTGAAAGTGATGAGATTAAAAGTGAAAGTGATGAGATAAAAAGTGAAAGTGATGAGATAAAAAGTGAAAGTGATGAGATAAAAAGTGAAAGTGATGAGATAAAAAGTGAAAGTGATGAGATAAAAAGTCAGTGATGAGATTAAAAGTGAAAGTGATGAGATAAAAAGTCAAAGTGATGAGATTAAAAGTGAAAGTGATGAGATAAAAAGTGAAAGTGATGAGATAAAAAGTGAAAATGATGAAATAAAAAGTGAGTGATGAGATAAAAAGTGAAAGTGATGAGATAAAAAGTGAAAATGAGATAAAAAGTGAAAATGATGAAATAAAAAGTGAGTGATGAGATAAAAAGTGAAAGTGATGAGATAAAAAGTGAAAGTGATGAGATAAAAAGTGAAAGTGATGAGATAAAAAGTGAAAATGAGATAAAAAGTGAAAATGATGAAATAAAAAGTGAGTGATGAGATAAAAAGTGAAAGTGATGAGATAAAAAGTGAAAGTGATGAGATAAAAAGTGAAAATGATGAAATAAAAAGTGAGTGATGAGATAAAAAGTGAAAATGATGAGATAAAAAGTGAAAGTGATGAGATAAAAAGTGAAAATTATGGGATAAAAAGTGAGTGATGAGATAAAAAGTGAAAGTGATGAGATAAAAAGTGAAAGTGATGAGATAAAAAGTGAAAATTATGGGATAAAAAGTGAGTGATGAGATAAAAAGTGAAAATGATGAGATAAAAAGTGAAAGTGATGAGATAAAAAGTGAAAGTGATGAGATAAAAAGTGAAAGTGATGAGATAAAAAGTGAAAATGATGAGATTAAAAGTGAAAGTGATGAGATTAAAAGTCAAAGTGATGAGATTAAAAGTGAAAGTGATGAGATAAAAAGTGAAAGTGATGAGATAAAAAGTGAAAATTATGGGATAAAAAGTGAAAATGATGAGATAAAAAGTGAAAATGATGAGATAAAAAGTGAAAGTGATGAGATAAAAAGTGAAAATGATGAGATAAAAAGTGAAAGTGATGAGATAAAAAGTGAAAATTATGGGATAAAAAGTGAGTGATGAGATAAAAAGTGAAAGTGATGAGATAAAAAGTGAAAGTGATGAGATAAAAAGTGAAAGTGATGAGATAAAAAGTGAAAATGATGAGATTAAAAGTGAAAGTGATGAGATTAAAAGTCAAAGTGATGAGATTAAAAGTGAAAGTGATGAGATAAAAAGTGAAAGTGATGAGATAAAAAGTGAAAATTATGGGATAAAAAGTGAGTGATGAGATAAAAAGTGAAAATGATGAGATAAAAAGTGAAAGTGATGAGATAAAAAGTGAAAATGATGAGATAAAAAGTGAAAGTGATGAGATAAAAAGTGAAAATTATGGGATAAAAAGTGAGTGATGAGATAAAAAGTGAAAATGATGAGATAAAAAGTGAAAGTGATGAGATAAAAAGTGAAAAGGATGAGATAAAAAGTGAAAATTATGGGATAAAAAGTGAGTGATGAGATAAAAAGTGAAAGTGATGAGATAAAAAGTGAAAATTATGGGATAAAAAGTGAGTGATGAGATAAAAAGTGAAAATGATGAGATAAAAAGTGAAAGTGATGAGATAAAAAGTGAAAGTGATGAGATAAAAAGTGAAAATGATGAGATTAAAAGTGAAAGTGATGAGATTAAAAGTCAAAGTGATGAGATTAAAAGTGAAAGTGATGAGATAAAAAGTGAAAGTGATGAGATAAAAAGTGAAAATTATGGGATAAAAAGTGAGTGATGAGATAAAAAGTGAAAATGATGAGATAAAAAGTGAAAGTGATGAGATAAAAAGTGAAAATGATGAGATAAAAAGTGAAAGTGATGAGATAAAAAGTGAAAATTATGGGATAAAAAGTGAGTGATGAGATAAAAAGTGAAAATGATGAGATAAAAAGTGAAAGTGATGAGATAAAAAGTGAAAAGGATGAGATAAAAAGTGAAAATTATGGGATAAAAAGTGAGTGATGAGATAAAAAGTGAAAGTGATGAGATAAAAAGTGAAAGTGATGAGATTAAAAGTGAAAGTGATGAGATAAAAAGTGAAAGTGATGAGATTAAAAGTGAAAGTGATGAGATAAAAAGTCAAAGTGATGAGATTAAAAGTGAAAAGGATGAGATAAAAAGTGAAAGTGATGAGATAAAAAGTGAAAGTGATGAGATAAAAAGTCAGTGATGAGATTAAAAGTGAAAGTGATGAGATAAAAAGTGAAAGTGATGAGATAAAAAGTCAAAGTGATGAGATTAAAAGTGAAAGTGATGAGATAAAAAGTGAAAGTGATGAGATTAAAAGTGAAAGTGATGAGATAAAAAGTGAAAGTGATGAGATAAAAAGTGAAAATTATGGGATAAAAAGTGAAAGTGATGAGATTAAAAGTGAAAGTGATGAGATAAAAAGTGAAAGTGATGAGATAAAAAGTGAAAGTGATGAGATAAAAAGTGAAAGTGATGAGATAAAAAGTGAAAGTGATGAGATAAAAAGTCAGTGATGAGATTAAAAGTGAAAGTGATGAGATAAAAAGTCAAAGTGATGAGATTAAAAGTGAAAGTGATGAGATAAAAAGTGAAAGTGATGAGATAAAAAGTGAAAATGATGAAATAAAAAGTGAGTGATGAGATAAAAAGTGAAAGTGATGAGATAAAAAGTGAAAATGAGATAAAAAGTGAAAATGATGAAATAAAAAGTGAGTGATGAGATAAAAAGTGAAAGTGATGAGATAAAAAGTGAAAGTGATGAGATAAAAAGTGAAAGTGATGAGATAAAAAGTGAAAATGAGATAAAAAGTGAAAATGATGAAATAAAAAGTGAGTGATGAGATAAAAAGTGAAAGTGATGAGATAAAAAGTGAAAGTGATGAGATAAAAAGTGAAAATGATGAAATAAAAAGTGAGTGATGAGATAAAAAGTGAAAATGATGAGATAAAAAGTGAAAGTGATGAGATAAAAAGTGAAAATTATGGGATAAAAAGTGAGTGATGAGATAAAAAGTGAAAGTGATGAGATAAAAAGTGAAAGTGATGAGATAAAAAGTGAAAATTATGGGATAAAAAGTGAGTGATGAGATAAAAAGTGAAAATGATGAGATAAAAAGTGAAAGTGATGAGATAAAAAGTGAAAGTGATGAGATAAAAAGTGAAAGTGATGAGATAAAAAGTGAAAATTATGGGATAAAAAGTGAAAATGATGAGATAAAAAGTGAAAATGATGAGATAAAAAGTGAAAATGATGAGATAAAAAGTGAAAATGATGAGATAAAAAGTGAAAGTGATGAGATAAAAAGTGAAAATTATGGGATAAAAAGTGAGTGATGAGATAAAAAGTGAAAGTGATGAGATAAAAAGTGAAAGTGATGAGATAAAAAGTGAAAGTGATGAGATAAAAAGTGAAAATGATGAGATTAAAAGTGAAAGTGATGAGATTAAAAGTCAAAGTGATGAGATTAAAAGTGAAAGTGATGAGATAAAAAGTGAAAGTGATGAGATAAAAAGTGAAAATTATGGGATAAAAAGTGAGTGATGAGATAAAAAGTGAAAATGATGAGATAAAAAGTGAAAGTGATGAGATAAAAAGTGAAAATGATGAGATAAAAAGTGAAAGTGATGAGATAAAAAGTGAAAATTATGGGATAAAAAGTGAGTGATGAGATAAAAAGTGAAAATGATGAGATAAAAAGTGAAAGTGATGAGATAAAAAGTGAAAAGGATGAGATAAAAAGTGAAAATTATGGGATAAAAAGTGAGTGATGAGATAAAAAGTGAAAGTGATGAGATAAAAAGTGAAAGTGATGAGATAAAAAGTGAAAGTGATGAGATAAAAAGTGAAAGTGATGAGATTAAAAGTGAAAGTGATGAGATAAAAAGTCAAAGTGATGAGATTAAAAGTGAAAAGGATGAGATAAAAAGTGAAAGTGATGAGATAAAAAGTCAGTGATGAGATTAAAAGTGAAAGTGATGAGATAAAAAGTCAAAGTGATGAGATTAAAAGTGAAAGTGATGAGATAAAAAGTGAAAGTGATGAGATAAAAAGTGAAAATGATGAAATAAAAAGTGAGTGATGAGATAAAAAGTGAAAGTGATGAGATAAAAAGTGAAAATGAGATAAAAAGTGAAAATGATGAAATAAAAAGTGAGTGATGAGATAAAAAGTGAAAGTGATGAGATAAAAAGTGAAAGTGATGAGATAAAAAGTGAAAGTGATGAGATAAAAAGTGAAAATGATGAAATAAAAAGTGAGTGATGAGATAAAAAGTGAAAGTGATGAGATAAAAAGTGAAAATGAGATAAAAAGTGAAAATGATGAAATAAAAAGTGAGTGATGAGATAAAAAGTGAAAGTGATGAGATAAAAAGTGAAAGTGATGAGATAAAAAGTGAAAGTGATGAGATAAAAAGTGAAAATGAGATAAAAAGTGAAAATGATGAAATAAAAAGTGAGTGATGAGATAAAAAGTGAAAGTGATGAGATAAAAAGTGAAAGTGATGAGATAAAAAGTGAAAATGATGAAATAAAAAGTGAGTGATGAGATAAAAAGTGAAAATGATGAGATAAAAAGTGAAAGTGATGAGATAAAAAGTGAAAATTATGGGATAAAAAGTGAGTGATGAGATAAAAAGTGAAAGTGATGAGATAAAAAGTGAAAGTGATGAGATAAAAAGTGAAAATTATGGGATAAAAAGTGAGTGATGAGATAAAAAGTGAAAATGATGAGATAAAAAGTGAAAGTGATGAGATAAAAAGTGAAAGTGATGAGATAAAAAGTGAAAGTGATGAGATAAAAAGTGAAAATTATGGGATAAAAAGTGAAAATGATGAGATAAAAAGTGAAAATGATGAGATAAAAAGTGAAAATGATGAGATAAAAAGTGAAAATGATGAGATAAAAAGTGAAAGTGATGAGATAAAAAGTGAAAATTATGGGATAAAAAGTGAGTGATGAGATAAAAAGTGAAAGTGATGAGATAAAAAGTGAAAGTGATGAGATAAAAAGTGAAAGTGATGAGATAAAAAGTGAAAATGATGAGATTAAAAGTGAAAGTGATGAGATTAAAAGTCAAAGTGATGAGATTAAAAGTGAAAGTGATGAGATAAAAAGTGAAAGTGATGAGATAAAAAGTGAAAATTATGGGATAAAAAGTGAGTGATGAGATAAAAAGTGAAAATGATGAGATAAAAAGTGAAAGTGATGAGATAAAAAGTGAAAATGATGAGATAAAAAGTGAAAGTGATGAGATAAAAAGTGAAAATTATGGGATAAAAAGTGAGTGATGAGATAAAAAGTGAAAATGATGAGATAAAAAGTGAAAGTGATGAGATAAAAAGTGAAAAGGATGAGATAAAAAGTGAAAATTATGGGATAAAAAGTGAGTGATGAGATAAAAAGTGAAAGTGATGAGATAAAAAGTGAAAGTGATGAGATAAAAAGTGAAAGTGATGAGATAAAAAGTGAAAGTGATGAGATTAAAAGTGAAAGTGATGAGATAAAAAGTCAAAGTGATGAGATTAAAAGTGAAAAGGATGAGATAAAAAGTGAAAGTGATGAGATAAAAAGTGAAAGTGATGAGATAAAAAGTGAAAGTGATGAGATAAAAAGTGAAAGTGATGAGATAAAAAGTCAAAGTGATGAGATTAAAAGTGAAAGTGATGAGATAAAAAGTGAAAGTGATGAGATTAAAAGTGAAAGTGATGAGATAAAAAGTGAAAGTGATGAGATAAAAAGTGAAAATTATGGGATAAAAAGTGAAAATGATGAGATAAAAAGTGAAAATGATGAGATAAAAAGTGAAAGTGATGAGATAAAAAGTGAAAATGATGAGATAAAAAGTGAAAGTGATGAGATAAAAAGTGAAAATTATGGGATAAAAAGTGAGTGATGAGATAAAAAGTGAAAGTGATGAGATAAAAAGTGAAAGTGATGAGATAAAAAGTGAAAGTGATGAGATAAAAAGTGAAAATGATGAGATTAAAAGTGAAAGTGATGAGATTAAAAGTCAAAGTGATGAGATTAAAAGTGAAAGTGATGAGATAAAAAGTGAAAGTGATGAGATAAAAAGTGAAAATTATGGGATAAAAAGTGAAAGTGATGAGATAAAAAGTGAAAATTATGGGATAAAAAGTGAGTGATGAGATAAAAAGTGAAAATGATGAGATAAAAAGTGAAAGTGATGAGATAAAAAGTGAAAATGATGAGATAAAAAGTGAAAGTGATGAGATAAAAAGTGAAAATTATGGGATAAAAAGTGAGTGATGAGATAAAAAGTGAAAATGATGAGATAAAAAGTGAAAGTGATGAGATAAAAAGTGAAAAGGATGAGATAAAAAGTGAAAATTATGGGATAAAAAGTGAGTGATGAGATAAAAAGTGAAAGTGATGAGATAAAAAGTGAAAGTGATGAGATAAAAAGTGAAAGTGATGAGATAAAAAGTGAAAGTGATGAGATTAAAAGTGAAAGTGATGAGATAAAAAGTCAAAGTGATGAGATTAAAAGTGAAAAGGATGAGATAAAAAGTGAAAGTGATGAGATAAAAAGTGAAAGTGATGAGATAAAAAGTCAAAGTGATGAGATAAAAAGTCAAAGTGATGAGATTAAAAGTCAAAGTGATGAGATAAAAAGTGAAAATGATGAGATAAAAAGTGAAAGTGAGATAAAAAGTCTATATTCCCAGTCACTAAGCACAACCATATCCATAATCCATATATAAGATGCTGTTGTTTTGGTAGATGTTGCAGAAATGTGAGCTAATAACCCCTCCTCCTCCTCCTCCTCCTCTTCCTCTTCCTCTTCCTCTTCTTCCTCCTCTTCCTCCTCTTCCTCTTCCTCCACCTCCTCCTCCTCCTCCTCCTCTTCCTCCTCCTCCTCCTCTTCCTCCTCTTCTTCCTCCTCCTCTTCCTCCTCTTCTTCCTCCTCCTCTTCCTCTTCCTCCTCCTCTTCTTCCTCCTCCTCCTACTCCTCCTCCTCTTCCTCCTCTTCTTCCTCCTCCTCTTCCTCTTCCTCCTCTTCTTCCTCTTCCTCCACCTCCTCCTCCTACTCCTCCTCCTCTTCCTCCTCTTCTTCCTCCTCCTCTTCCTCCTCCTTCACTTCCTGTGTTTTTTGGCTGACTAACCAACGTACGTCTTTGAACTCATCCATGCGTACCAAGATGGTAAAAAGATTCTGCTTCACAGTTAAAAACACCAGAGGATTTTCATCAGCAGAATGGAAGCGTACATGTGGCATATGTGTGATCTTTCGGGGGTGAAATAAGTAAGAGGCTTTTTCATCTCAATCAATATTTATAAATTATAGAGCAGTTAAAGGAGAGACAAACACCATGTGATGCTGAGCAGCTCCATCCTCTTCCAAAGCTCCAAAAGCAGAACAACTGGACTGGAATAAACAGTGACAGATTAGAGAGCAGTGGTTGGTAAAGGTTTCACTCATGTCCCCCAGGACCCCCTGACATGGACAAAATATTATTGAAATGAAAAAGAGGAACAGTGATGTGAAGTTAGTGTCTGATTTATTCAATCCAAACTTCTAACAGTTTTTATTCTGACTTTGTATCTGACATTTTTGGCCTTTCATCTCTGCCTAGTCTGCCTATAACTAACACATGCCCTGTGTGTGGGTGGGGGTGGGGGTGGGGGTGGGGGGTCTAAACAGGAGGTGAGGCTATTATCACGTCTTCACACATGTTCTCAGCCCAGTTTTTAATAAGGTTCCGGGCCGTTCCAGTTGATTCCAGTTTGAAGAGGCCGTCTTCATCCGTCCGCCGCTTGAGGTGAACGCAGGTATCTGACCGATGTACGAGACGAGCTGAAGAACTTCTGTTGGACTGGGTTCTATTCATTTTATTTTTCCCCTTTTACCGACAGGATGCAAAAACTGTGTCAAATTATCTATCCACCATGACCTATCATTCCTGAAAGTTCCATCAACACCCATTGAGAACCTTTTGCATCATCCTACAGACAGACAGACTTTTTCTTTTTTAATCTTGCTAGAATAAAAGTCTCTCTCTCTCTCTCTCTCTCTCTCTCTCTCTCTCTCTCTCTCTCTCCCTCTCTCTCTCCCTCTCTCCCTCTCTCTCTCTCTCTCTCTATCTCTGTCTCTCTCTCTCCCTCTCTGTCTCTCTCTCTCTTTCTCTCTCTCTCTCTCTCTCTCTCTCTCTCTCTCCCTCTCTCCCTCTCTCTCTCTCTCTCTCTCTCTCTCTGTCTCTCTCCCTCGCTCCCTCTCTCTTTCTCTCTCTCTCCCTCTCTGTCTCTCTCTCTCTCTCTCTCTCTCTCTCAAATCAAATCAAATCAAATCAAATCAAAAGGTGCTTTATTGGCATGAAAAATGTTTACATTAATATTGCCAAAGCGCAAAGAACAGAAAAACAAGTATCACAGGATATAGACAATATAAAATTAAAAAGTAGTAATAATAATAAAAATAACAAGTAAAATAGAATACAGATAAAAATAGAAATAGAAAACAACTTTGTAGAACGGTGAGGAAATGTGCCGTTGTGTGCTGAGTACAATAATATATTGTACATTTAAAATGGCTACTGTAGTTAAATATACATATATATGTACACACACGCATATACCCACACACATACCTACACGTACATGTGTATATGTACATATATACACACATACATACACGTACATGTGTATATGTACATATATACACACATATATACACGTACATGTGTATATGTACATATATACACACATACCTACACGTACATGTGTATATGTACATATATACACACATATATACACGTACATGTGTATATGTACATATATACACACATATATACACATATCTATATTTATACACACACGTACATCCCTCACCATGGTCAGTATGATCAATATGATCAATAACGGTGTCATAACACCCTGTAGCTTCACCCACTGTCTCTCAGGTTGTGACACAACAGGATGTACCTGGCTGCAGATCTGGCTACTGGTCCGGAACCTCCTCCCAGAACCACCTGCAGCTGATCTGCCTCCTCTAGGTCCTGGAACTCTGGGATCCAGAGCTCCAGCTCCTTGAAAAATGCCCTTGGTTCTGACTCATACTTTGGGCATTTCAGGAGAAAGTGCACCTCTGTCTCCACCTCGTCTGTCGTGCAGTGACCACATATCCGTTGCTCTTTTGGCGACCAGGACTTTTTGTGTCTCCCCTTTTCTATGTCCAGACTGTGGTCACTGAGCCTGTACTTGGTGACGATCTGTCGCTGCTTTCTATCTCTGACAGTAGAGAGATATTCTTCACATTTATCATTTGTTTTTAGGGCCCGATAGACTTCTAGTTTGTTTTGAGTTTTGATTTGTGCGTTCCAATGTTCCAGATAGTTGCTCTTGCTTTGTTTTACAGCCTGATTGATGGAGGACTTTGTTAGGAAAGCATTGCTGGGCTGAGTCTGGTTGCTGTTGGTATTTGTTAGTGGGTTAGTGAGACTCAGAACCAGCTGCTTCAGGGGACTCTTTGCGGGGTTCAGTTCTTGGGTTTTCAGAGCTTTAAAGTGTAATGTGTCCGTTAGGCTCGTGTTTAGGTGCATCCAGAAATGTAGTGATCTTTTTTGTACATTTATCAATAGTGGAAAACGGCCTAATTCTGCCCTACATGCGTTGGTTGGTGTTTTCCTTTGTATTTTCAGAATCATTCTGCAGAATTCTGCGTGTAGGGTTTCTGTTGGATGCTTGTCCCATCTAGTGTAGCTGGAATGACTGAGTGGACCCCAAACCTCACTTCCATATAGCGCAATGGGCTGAATGACACTCTCAAAAATTTTGCACCAGATTGAGATTGGTATATCAATGTTATGTAATTTGTTTCTAATCGCATATATAGCTCTGCGAGCTTTTTGTTTTAGTTCATTCACTGCCGTACTGAAACTCCCCGATGCAGTAATTACCAGACCGAGGTAAGTGTACTGCATCGTGTGCTCTAGTGCGATGCTACCTAGAGTTAGCCGGTATCTATTTTCCTGACATCTGGGCTTTTTCTGGAAGATCATTACTTTTTTTACTCTCTCTCTCTCTCTCTCTCTCTGTCTTGCTCTCTCTCTCTCCTTCTCTGTCTCGCTCTCTCTCTCTTGCTCTCTCTCTCTCTCTCCCTCTCTGTCTCGCTCTCTCTCTCACCCTCTCTGTCTCTCTCTCTCTCTCTCTTGCTCTCTCTCTCTCTCGCTCTCGCTCTCTCTCTCTCTCTCCCTCTCTGTCTCTCTCTCTCTCTCTCTTTCTCCCTCTCTCCCTCTCTGTCTCGCTCTCTCTTTCACCCTCTCTGTCTCTCTCTCTCTCTCTTGCTCTCTCTCTCTCTCTCGCTCTCTCTCTCTCTCTCTCCCTCTCTGTCTCGCTCTCTCTCTCTCTCGCCCTCTCTGTCTCTCACTCTCTCTCTTTCTCAGGAAAGTGGGTCAGTAAAGTACAACTCATACGTTTCTGCAGCTCGACCTGTTTGGCTGAAGGCAGGTTGTGTTTAAGTCTGCGTCAGTAGGTGGAGGTTAAAGCACGATATTTGAAAAAACTGACATGGCAAATTTTTTTTACCCTGCGATATATATTCTCTCATAATAGAATCTCATAATTTAGACTTTTTTAAACTTTGATTTATCAGAATCAGAGTGTGTTTTGTTCCGTGTTCCAACTCAACAATGTTTATAGTTATTGTTAGTGTTTATCTTCACTTAATGCTCCTTATAATCCAGTTCATCTTATAGTGTGAAAATACAGTAAATAAATCATTAAAGTTAACATTAACAGTGATTATTCATGGACACTCAGTACGTACTCCATCACATGTAGGACACTATGTTTACACATGATCATTTAGAATTACACTAAAAGGAAAGAGGGGTGTTGGCCTAGTGTTGGCCCAGTGTTGGCCTAGTGTTGGCCCAGTGTTGGCCTAGTGTTGGCCTAGTGTTGGCCCAGTGTTGGCCTAGTGTTGGCCCAGTGTTGGCCTAGTGTTGGCCTAGTGTTGGCCTAGTGTTGGCTTAAGGCACCACATTATCCAGAACCAGCCCTACATACATACATACACATATATACATACATACAAATAAACAACAAATAATAAAGTAATAAAAATTTAGGACCTGTGATGTGACTATTGCACAAACGTACATTGTGATGTCGATGCTCAGACAATATATTGTGCAGCTCTAGTTAAAGCTGCTTCTATGGCAACAGTAAAAATCAATGCGTGGAGTTTGGATGTCAGAGCCAATGAATCTGGAAGATAGAGATCAATAGACGGATCAATGCTGCAACTTATAATCATTGTATTTCTCACCACTAAACGTCTCATGTAGTCATCGTCAGGAAGTGGAGGACAGGCAACAGAGACGGCAGCCATCAGCAGTGTTTGTAGGAAAGGAGAAGACATGAAGAATGTCCAGGAGGACCAGGTGCTGTGACCTTGGACACAGATTAGTTTCGCTGAAGAGTCTGCACTGTCACTGTCACCAACATCCTGGACATTACTCCCAAAATGTCCAATCATTCTTTCTATCTTTAGTTTCCTCTGCTTTAGTTTTTTTTTCATGAAACGACAGGAACACAAAGGGACACTGGGACATTTACAAAGTCCTACATATTAGAACATCCATGGTCATTTAACATAATTGTTCAAGATAGTTTTTAGTGTATTTTTGTGTATTATGTGCTTTTGACTATATTTGTACATTTTTAATATATTTTAATGCATTTTACTCTTGTCTTACTGCATTTTAGTGTACTTTAGTATATTGGAGGATATTTCTAAGTAGATTTTTTTGTGTATTTTTAGTGCATTTGACACAAATGTTTGTGCATTTTAGTATGATTTTAGTGCATTTTTGTGTATTTTAGTGTATTATACTATATTTGTTAGTATTTTATTTGTGTATTTTTATTGCATTTGATACTAATTTTAGTGCATTTTAGTATGTACTTTAGTACATTGTAGTATATATTAGTACATTTTTTGTGTACAATAATAGTTTATATATATATAGATGCTTCAATTCACTGCTTCTTCAGTCCAGTCCTAACTGTGTGTATCATGTGATGAAAACGGACAGAAACATGTTTAAATGTCAAACAACCTCATAACATATTCCCAGTTTTATTTTCCATCCAGTCTAAATGTCTCCTGCAGTGTTTTGAGAGCACACCTTGCCCTGGGTTTTGTATTCCAGGCTCTACAGAAGGTGTTCTGACATCAGGGCCGTTGTAGTTTATTGGAAATGCCAGGATCTTTGAAGACACTAATAAGCTTCTCCAAGTTTGAAGCGTGGCTTTCAACTCTCTCTCTTTCTCCTCCCCTTCATCCTGACGTTTAGTGTGATGGGCCAATTTGACCAAAATCGCTGTAAGGGGATTGGCCCTTGGGCTCAACGGGGGAACCAGTCAAGGTCACGAACAGCATCACATAAAAAGAAGACATCAGCTCTTAATGAAGTCATACATCACATTTAGTATATGGTTCAATTAGAGGCTTGATAGAGATTATTGAGATTATATTATCCCAGCGCATTCATTAGCTAAGCTCCAATAGTCGCCCATCTGATTAAAAGCTGTGAGGGGATTTGGCGTTATTGACTGGGAGAGATCCAAGCATGGGAGATGGAGTCACTGGTAATGTAGAGGATGCAGCTTACATGTTTGGGTGTGTGTCCAATTGTGGAAATGTGTTGAGCGCTTATGCAAATACAGCCCTCGCATCTGGAAGCACCAGCAAGTACAAGTGAATGTGTGTGAATGTGTGTAAATGTGCGTGAATGTGTGTGAATGTGTGTGAATGTGTGTAAATGTGCGTGAATGTGTGTGAATGTGTGTAAATGTGCGTGTGAATGTGTGTAAATGTGCGTGAATGTGTGTGAATGTGTGTAAATGTGCGTGTTAAAGTGTGTAAATGTGCGTGAATGTGTGTGAATGTGTGTAAATGTGCGTGTGAATGTGTGTAAATGTGTGTGAATGTGCGTGAATGTGTGTGAATGTGCGTGAATGTGTGTAAATGTGCGTGTGAATGTGTGTGAATGTGTGTGAATGTGCGTGAATGTGTGTAAATGTGTGTGAATGTGCGTGAATGTGTGTGAATGTGCGTGAATGTGTGTAAATGTGCGTGTGAATGTGTGTGAATGTGTGTGAATGTGCGTGAATGTGTGTAAATGTGCGTGTGAATGTGTGTGAATGTGTGTGAATGTGCGTGAATGTGCAGCGGCTGTTACCTAGCCGCAGTAATGACAGTGTTTACAGGTTGTGTATTTGGGCGTGTGTGTGGTTCTACACGTGTGAACAGAACACTGGACGGACGCAGTGGATCAGGTAGAGGGGTCAGAGGTCAGAGGTCAGGCGTCAGTATCCTCCAGTACAGTGGTTGTCAAACGTTTTTCAGTGATGTTCCCCCTTTAGCAGTTAGTCATAGTCAGACTAGGCGGTCGCCTATGGCACCAGATGTCTTGATGGCATCAAGAATATCTTAGAATATTAAGAGACTGTATTTTCTGGACAATAAGATGAAGTGAAAAGACTTTTTCTCCAAAAACCACAGTGTGTTTTATATATGGATTCATTGTGGTCGGGCTTTTGATCTTTTTTACTCTTTTAAAGAATCTGTTTTGTTCCGTGTAACAGCTCAACAGCTTTAGGACATTATGTTTATAGATGGTCATTTCAGGGTGTTCGCCTCGGACACCAAATTGACCAGAACCAGCCCTGCCCCTTAGAAATATATTTTTGGTCCAGAACCCCCTGACATGGGCCAAATATTTTTGTAAGAAAAAAGAGGAAGTGTCTGGTTTATTAAATAAAACTTCTATCAGTGAATCTGACAAATTCATTCATATTCAACAATATTGAAAAAACTGTTCAGACAATGTCCAGACAGGTGGACAGTCCAGACAGGTGGACAGTCCAGACAGGTGGACAGTCCAGACAGGTGGACAGTCCAGACAGATGGACAGTCCAGACAGGTGGACAGTCCAGACAGGTGGACAGTCCAGACAGGTGGACAGTCCAGACAGGTGGACAGTCCAGACAGATGGACAGTCCAGACAGGTGGACAGTCCAGACAGATGGACAGTCCAGACAGGTGGACAGTCCAGACAAACAGTGAAAAAAGTCCACAGCTGTGAAGACGAACACCACACCGTCCACACCGTCCACATTGTCTGAAAAAAAGAGTGTGTTGTCTTAATGTACATTGTCTGCGCTGCTGCTCATGTCACTCAGGTTACGTAGCAGATGCGTCTTCAGATGCTGTGAACGACGCTTGTTTTTTCTCCCAATATTGGTAGAAAGAGATGATTGTCGCTGTGTGTGTGTGTGTGTGTGTGTGTGTGTGTGTCCACACAGACATATCATGCTATAACTCAATGAATACTGTAGATATCACCATGAAATTACATGTTCATATACATATAGATAATGCACATCAGATGTAATGAGCCATTTGAGTAAAGGTCAAAGGTCAAGGTCACAATTAACTAAAAGGCCAAAATCCCATTATGGGTTATAACTCCAGAACAGAGGGTCACAGAACTTTCAGATTGGTACCAAACGATGCAGAATGAAGATTTATACAATTGTCATTATTAGTGTTATCACCTACGACCAATAGTTCTTCAGATCTCTGGAGGTCAAAGGTGACATTTGGCCAAATTAACTTGTGTAACACTGTTTGTGTCAAACATAGACATATGCTACAACTTAATCAATACTGGATATATTATGATAATATTACACACACTAACACATATATACATATAACAAAAGTATCAATATTGCAAAAGGTCAAAGATCAAGGTCACACTTAGCAGAAAGGTCAAAATCACATTATTGGCTCTAATTCAAGAACAGGTTGTCATAGAAACTGGAGATTGACACAAAAAAGGAGTGATATTAGACATTCTGTGAATACTTGGTTAGTTAATTAGTTGGTTAGTTAGTTAGTTGGTTAGGACAGTGGGTATTTACACACAGAAAACATGATGCATGCACCACATTTAGCAGAGAAGCTAATTTCCACTTGCATTACAAAGTCATCCTATTTTTATTTTACAGGGACATAAAACACATATTCAGACCCACAGTCTGTGGTGTGTGTGTGTGTGTGTGTGTGTGTGTGTGTGTATGTGTATGTATATATTGGCTGATAATAAAACACTCCACTACAGTAAACACGGACCCCTGAAATTGATTTATTTTGACATTCTACAATAAATACTAACTGAGACTAACTGGATGTAATTTGTATTCTTTGTCCATAAATGACGTTAATTCAGACAAATAATAGCTGGTGTTATTCCTTAAATGCAGACCCGAAAATGTTCACCACTAAAAGTGAGATTTAGTGTCATGAAGTGTTGTTTGTAGCAGTAAATGACAGAAGTTTAAGTGCTTTAATGCTTTTAATGTCACATTCACCCTGTGTTCCTCCACCTGAAGGTTTAAGCTGCACCAAATGAAGCATGAAACTTCACTGTTAAAGTAGACCAGTTAAAGGGTTAAAGTAGACCAGTTAAAGGGTTAAAGTAGACCAGTTAAAGGGTTAAAGTAGACCAGTTAAAGGGTTAAAGTAGACCAGTTAAAGGGTTAACCCTTTGATCCCTAGAGGCCCCACCTTTGGGCCCTGTGCAGTTAAGATTTCATGGTGTCTGAAAATAACTTTGGACTTAAAGATTGAAAGTCAAATAGTTTTTCAAAGTAATTATTATGAAAAAAACGTGATAATTGTGAGGTTTTTTAATGAGAAAAAGTTGTAATTCTGACATTGACATCAGAATTCTGAAGAAATGGATTGTTATGAATATTTAAAATAAATAATACATTTAGAACGTGTCACTGCTGACACATCAGGGGTTAAAGGGTTAAGTCAAACACTTGCTGCTGCACAAAACAATTAGATTATTAGGTGTAATAATAGTCTCCAGTTTATTAAATGTTTTGTTTGCTTGTTTCTCTGGGCCCCGAGTTACATAATAATGAAATCACTATTTTTTCATTTGGATTTACAATTACAATTCCTATTGTTTTTACAAAAAAGTTTTTATTACACACACACACACACGCACGCACACACACGCACACACTCATTTCCATGTCTCATAAGGACCAAGTTTATAATCAATTAGACGTCAGGTAGTCGTATTTTTAAAAATAAAATTAAAATGTTGATTTTAAAAAATTGAAAATTAAAAATAACATAAAAATGAACAAACAAATAAAAACAATAATAATTTAAAACATAAAATAAAGATAAATGAATAATATATTAATATATACAAATATAATCAATAATTCAAAAAAGACCAAAATAAATTTAACTGGTCTACTTTAACCCTTTAACTGGTCTACTTTAACCCTTTAACTGGTCTACTTTAACCCTTTAACTGGTCTACTTTAACCCTTTAACTGGTCTACTTTAACCCTTTAACTGGTCTACTTTAACCCTTTAACTGGTCTACTTTAACTCTTTAACTGGTCTACTTTAACTCTTTAACTGGTCTACTTTAACTGGCCTACTTTAACTGGTCTACTTTAACTGGCCTACTTTAACTGGTCTACTTTAACTCTTTAACTGGTCTACTTTAACTGGTCTACTTTAACTGGTCTACTTTAACTCTTTAACTGGTCTACTTTAACTGGTCTACTTTAACTCTTTAACTGGTCTACTTTAACCCTTTAACTGGTCTACTTTAACTGGTCTACTTTAACCCTTTAACTGGTCTACTTTAACCCTTTAACTGGTCTACTTTAACCCTTTAACTGGTCTACTTTAACTCTTTAACTGGTCTACTTTAACTGGTCTACTTTAACTGGTCTACTTTAACTCTTTAACTGGTCTACTTTAACTGGTCTACTTTAACCCTTTAACTGGTCTACTTTAACTCTTTAACTGGTCTACTTTAACTCTTTAACTGGTCTACTTTAACTGGTCTACTTTAACTGGTCTACTTTAACTCTTTAACTGGTCTACTTTAACTGGTCTACTTTAACCCTTTAACTGCTGAGACATTATTTCATTTAAATGTTCTTCTGTGAATTTGTCCTAAAAGCTGCTGTGGAGGAAAATCACAACAAAAGTGTAAACTTTAGTAAAAACAAACAAATCCCAAAGTGTTTATTTTTAGTTTCACTCACTGCTTTTTGTTCCATTGTTTGTTCAACATTATGAATATTTCGAATAACTCACACATATAGAACACTCACTAATGATGCATCAGAAGTTAAAGGGTTTTAAAAATTGGAATTTATCTGATTAATCGATTAATCAACGAAAAAAAAATGGACAGAATAGAGTATTCCATAAATATTTGATAGTTACAGCCCTAGATGAAACTATCAACAGCTTTAATGTAGGGCTGTACCTATCCAAACCTACATGAAACCTATGGACATTTCAAATTCCTCCTGTGATCGGCAGTGATCAGCAATCGGCAGATCACATTTTTTGGTGATCGGTGTCAGTGATTGGGCCAAAAAATGCTGATCAGTGCATGACTAGTATTTTACTGATCTGATCCAATTTGATCTGTTTGTGGAACCTGAAATAAAATAGCTGCTGTAGACTATAGATAGAACTGTATCCAAGCGTATTCAGACGTTACTAAACCCTGCTCTTCCATCGTGATGTGATTGTAGGAATTAGATTTGTGTTCCATTCCCTGACCTTCTGAAGCACCAATACTTGGGTTTGTCCTCTGCATGTCATCATGTCGCTCATTATTCTGTTGATTACATTGCATGGTGGAAGTTTTCACCCGGGTCGGGGTTGTTTTGTTTTTTTTTTTTTGGGGGGGGTGGGTTTAATCTGGTTCCTCTGCGGGGAAGTCAGAGTGACCTTGGCTGGCGGAGCTTATGTTAGGACCTGAGGGTTGTTCCTGGGTCAGCTGCTCCCTCTGTTGGACTTGAAGATGTTCAACTGCACATGCTCACATGGCTTCCACATTCCAGGTCAGGGTGTTCATCTGAAATTGGTTGAAAATGCTGTAAATGATACCTGGCCTGAATGTGTGTGTGATCCTGCTGTGTGATTTCACTGCTGCTGTAGGTTCCTGGTCCACACCCACACACACACACACACACACATATATATATATATATATATATATATATATATAAAATAAATCACGGCTGACTACCCTTGGAGAAGCCCGTTCTATCCTGGGGTCATCTCAAAATCGCCATTTAATGTTTAACAGTGGAGCTCCCTTTGATATCACCGGCAGATAAAGTGGAATTTCTTGATTGCCTCGGTCAAAGAGGCACCGCTCGCTGAGAAAAATTATTTATTGGATGCGGGGATGTCGGCGGAGATCAAAAGAGACGGACGAGCCTCAGCCTGGCGCCGGCAGAGCCCGGGCCGGTCCAATCACTGGCACCAGCGGGGTTCCTGTCGCTGCTGTCACTGCTTTTTAATTGGCCACCGAGAGACAAGAGAGGAAGTGGACACAGAAAGGGGAGGGGGAAGGACCTGGGGGTTGTCATGGAGACCAGTAAAATAAGATAGGTTAAAGTAAAGTAAGATAACGTAACATAAGGTTGGATATATTTGACTGTATGAAAATAAATATATAAATAAAGGTTAATTTGTTGGTTGATTAGTGAAGTTGGATTAAGAAGCGGAAGGTTAAGATGAGGATAGTTACATGAGTGTAGGTTAAGATAACATAACATATGATAAGATTAAGTAAGTGAAGTTACGTTAAGGTAGGTTAATATGAGGTGAGTTAAGGTAAGTGAAAATAGGTTAAGAGAAGAGAAGACGACACAGGGTAAGTTAAGGTAGCTTAAAATTAGATAAGGTAGCATAAGTTAAGATAAGGGGAATTTGGGTAAGTGAAGTTAGGTTAAGATACAGTAGGTTGAGATGAAGAGGGTTAAGTTAAAGGTGTTATTCCACTAAAGCCACTTTTCCACTTTTGTCCTTTTGGAATCTGATGGCTGACCCAGCGTTACCATGGTGATGGCTCACCCAGCGTTACCATGGTGATGGCTCACCCAGCGTTACCATGGTGATGGCTCACCCAGCGTTACCATGGTGATGGCTCACCCAGCGTTACCATGGTGATGGCTCACCCAGCGTTACCATGGTGATGGCTCACCCAGCGTTACCATGGTGATGGCTCACCCAGTGTTACCAGGGTGATGGCTCACCCAGCGTTACCATGGCGATGGCTCACCCAGCGTTACCATGGTGATGGCTCACCCAGCGTTACCATGGTGATGGCTCACCCAGTGATACCAGGGTGATGGCTCACCCAGCGTTACCATGGTGATGGCTCACCCAGCGTTACCATGGTGATGGCTCACCCAGTGTTACCAGGGTGATGGCTCACCCAGCGTTACCATGGTGATGGCTCACCCAGTGTTACCAGGGTGATGGCTCACCCAGCGTTACCATGGTGATGGCTCACCTCCACTGGCTGCATACTGCATTCACACAAAACAATAACAGGAACCAGGGACCCAGAAAAAGACAGTCCATCTGATGTCAGATGGATTTTAGCCCCACCCACCTGGGGTTAAGCCCCTCCCCCATTGCAGTGAATCTGAAGTAGCATTAGCATTAGCATCTACAAGAGTAGGCGGCGCCGCAGTAGCTGCTTCACAAACTGTGAAAAACTGGTTCATGTGTCTCTGTGGAAATAAAGACTGTTTTTTTACTGCACGTTTTCAAAACAAGTGACGTCACCAAACCTAGCTGGATGTTACTCTGGGATGGTAAACACACACAGAGCCAGAGGGGAGGGGGGAGTGTTCCTTCACACATTCTGAGCCAATCACAGACGCCTCATCAGCGCGTCATGGACATGTATGAGGAAGTAGAAGTAAACTGTGTTGTTCCACCTCCAGTCATTTTTCTACCGTGAAAAAACAACTGGAAACAAAACAATCTGAACGTTTTTATAAATAGAACCAACACACAATGAATTCAATAACAATGAAGAACAACAATATTAATAAATAAGCATAGAATGAGTCCTTTAATAAAGTTAATATTAATAAATAAGCATAGAATGAGTCCTTTAATAAAGTTAATATTAATAAATAACCATAGAATGAGTCCTTTAAATGAGTGTAGGTTAAGATAAAATAAAATAACGTATGATAAGATTAAGGAAGTTAAGTTAAAGATCAGACTATTTTTCCATCATGGGAAGATGATAGAAAATAGAGAAAAGAAAAAAGAGCCTCTATGTATACAAATATTTCTATAAATTTAGATTCATATGAAAATATTATTATTATTATTATTATTGTTACTATGGTTACTGTGAACACTTCATTATTGGGGAGGGGCTCGTTGGGGGAGGGGGGGTTGATGTGGGGCAGAGGTGTGTTTACAGTTGAGGGGGTTGATGGTCCAAGCTCCTTCATGTCTGGTGGAAGTGAAGGAGTGGCAGGAGAATTAAAAGCGCAGAAAAAATAAAAGCCAGGTATTGATTTTTCTTCCTTTTTTTTTTTTTACAAGAGAAGATTTGCTGCCAAGATTGAGAGCCATATCATATTAAACCCTGTTGCCAGGCCGCAATGAGAAAATAAAGTCTGTGAATCAGCCCTCCCCCTGGTGTGTTTTTTTTAATAACTTCCAGTGTGAAGTGCAGCACCAGAGAATTACAGCTCACAGATAATTGGAAAAACATCACCATGCGAACGCTGGCGTCCAGGAGGAGCACATTATTCATAAGGCGGCGGTGGCGGGTGGCGTTCAGGTAGTGTTGCAAAGACGAATGAGGCTGTAAAAATAAGAACTGACCTTTTGAGCGCACTGTGATCGTAATGCCAAAATCAATAGAGAGTAACATGTTTACCTTAAATATAAGGCATAAAGCATGCGCTCAGTTGGTAGAACCAGGGCCGGCCTTAGGCATAGGCAGACTAGGCGGTCGCCTACAGCAGTGGTTCCCAACCCTGGTCCTCATGTCCCACTATCCTGTATGTTCTAGATCAGGGGTGTCAAACTGCGGTCCTCAAGGGTCGGTGTCCTGCATGTTTTAAATGTTCCCCTCTTCCATTACACCTGGAGGCCATTACATCATTATCAGTGTTCTGCAGAAGTGATGAGGAGCTGATTATTAACTCTTTAAGTGTCAGCGCTGATGCATTCTGAATGGATGATTTAGTTTAAATATTCAGAAAAATTCTACCATTTTCCTTTTAGTTTTGTGGATGAAAACAGTGTTTTTCCCAAATTTCCCACATTATTTTTTCATTTTGTAAATAATTAGTTTTTTGTTAATTTTGTTGCTGATTTTGTTTATTTTTTTTACATTTTTTTCTACATTATTTTTCTTTGGTTTTCTGCCATTTGTGTTTTTACTTTGCTCATGTTACCAATTATTTTGTTAGCTTATTAGTAATTTTTGTTTTTTTGTTGTTGCTCATTTTGATTGTTAAAATCTCAGGAATTAAAGGGTTAAACTGAATGACATGGAAGAGGGAAATCTCTAAAACATGCAGGACACCGGCCCTCGAGGACTGGATTTTGACACCCCTGTTCTAGATGTTTCCCTCTTCCAACACACCGGACGGCCATTATCTGACTGATCATTTGAATCAGGTGTGTTTGTAAAGGGAAACATCTAAAACATACAGGATAGTGGTACTAGAGGACCAGGGTTGGGAACCACTGGCCTAGGGCACCAGAGGTTTGGGAGCACCAAGTCCCACAGAATTAGAATATTAAGCACATTAAGTATTTTCCCAACTATAAGGTGAAGTGAAAAGACGTTAATTTTCTCACAGTCTACTTTATTTTGACTTTGTGTCTCATAATGTGGCCATTTTATCTCATAATATATGACCCACCACCAGTAAACCAGGCATAAGTGTGTGTAAATCCAAACAGAGTTATGTGTGTATCTTGGTAGAGTGGAAACTAAGGTTTAAGATGGTGAAAAAATGATGTTTCTATCACAAGTAGAACCAAAGTTATGGTCATTTTAATATCCACATTTGGACATATTTTACAATTTGCATATTTTTAGATATTGTCCGTTAAAGTTTTGGACTGTTTTGGGGTAGGAAGTCCTTAGCAACGCATAATAATTTGTATCCGATTGACACAAATTGTTGACAGATGTTAAAGGACACTCTGATGGACATGTCACAGAAGTTTTATATATTATAATAATAGGACAGAAGTGTGACGTATTATAATCATTTGGCTTACACCATTGGACAGAACATTCAATATAAGCTTTTACCTCGTACCAAACACTTGGGTGTTTACCCACGGAACGGAGATCGTTTTGTTCGGCGAAAAGAGGTGGAAGTCGTCTTTGTCTTTGCTCAGCAATACCTGAACTTTTGTCGCCGCTTAAATAATTGACTCAATAAACACCTTTATTGATTGGATTTTAATGTAATGACCACAGGAAGTGAACATAGAGGTGTTAAGGTACCGTTTTTTGATAAGGTGTAAACACTAATAACAAATCACCTTCCAGCCTAAATTTGGCTGTAGCTCTGAACGGCTCAGCGCGACTTATGCCTGGTTTCGTGGTGGCGGGTCACATTTGGACTCTTTTAAAGTTTGATTTATCAGAATAATCAGAATGTCTTAGTGTTGGTCTATTGTTGGCCTAGAACCGGCCCTGCTTATGACCATATGTGAGGGTCGGAACGTAGATCGACTGATCGAGCTTCTCTTTCTGGTTTCGCTCCTTCTTCACCACAACAGATCAGTTTAACACCCGCATTACTGCGAATGTCGCCCCACTCCACCTATCGACCTCACGCTCCATCCTTCTGTCACTCGTGAATAAGATCTCGAGGTACTTAAAGGCAGATTAATTATCACCTGAGTAATTATTAGTATGGTTTTTCGTTTATTTAGTTTTACGTGTTAATTTTATTTAATTATTTCGATTACAGGAAGGATGACACCGAAAACTATGTTCTGTGTTGATTTTTTTCATTTCGCAATATACATAGCAGGGTTAAAAAAAACTATGTTTGAGTTTGCCTAAGAAAAATAAGGCATAAAGCATCAAGAGTTTTCATATAAGATGCATCTAATTGATTAGATTTAGAGTTTTCTGTGGGATTAAAGTGGAACTGTGAGTAAACTGTACTATCACCGTATGTTCCTGATTATAATTCATAGGTCTTTGAGAAGATTTCTAATGTGTTTTTCCTCAGTTTTATAATTTATAGGCCTCAAGGGGAGAACAAAAATAACTTCCAGTCTATTGTAAATTATAGACGGCATGAGAATTGATGTTGTTTTAATGATAAAGTCGTGGTTTGGGGACACACGCAGAGGTGATAAATACATTCATGGACTCTTTTACTTGGGTTTGTTTACTGTCTTAGTACGATTGTGGAAACATGAAGACTTTAAACCTTTTAGGACGATGGTGTCTTAACAGGGGCGTTGATAGGTTCTTTGGGCCTGTGAGTGAAAAAACCCTGGGGCCCCCCACACCTCATGTTCATGCCACAGAAATATTTTTCTCTTGGACTTGGATTTGAGATGAATACTGAAAAAAATGGATGACACATTTTTGGAAAAGTAACTTCTTCAGACATTAACCTCCTGAGACCGAGCAATGCATTTTTGTCTTCTGTAGATCAGGGGTTCTCAAACTTTTTTGGTCCAGGTCCCCCTTGGAGGGGTGACATTTTTCCATGTCCCCCCTCATCCTGGCGATACTGAAAATGATAAAAAACCACTTCAACAATGATTATTATGAAACAATGATAACCTTTTTTAATAGTGCTTTTGTGCAAACCAGCCACATTTTCAGGTATTATAATATAAATGAACACTTCAGAAACAACAATTTTAAATAATTTTAAAATAATAAACGGAACAAAAGACACACAAAACCGTGTGTGTGTGTGTGTGACAGACAGACAGACAGACAGACAGACAGACAGACAGACAGAGACTTAATGAGAGGGATGAGCTTGTCAAACTCAATATAACTATCAATGTACTTTCTCTTTTTAGGGTTAGGGCGTTTGTTTTTGTCATTGTCATTTTCATTGTCATTTCTTTTACCACTTCTTGAGGAACTTGGCGGACACAAAAATCGATCCATGTTCGCTGCAGGGTGGCTAAAAATAGCCTGTGACTCGCTCCGTCTCAATTTAGTCAAGCTGGCGTCAAACAGCGCTGTTACTTCCGCCCGCTCGCTACAAAATAAAACTTCCGCATTTCAAAATAAAACAGCAAAAAAATTTAAAAAATGAAAAAAATAAAAAATAAAACAAAACTGTGAATAATTTCACGTACCCCCTGGACATGTGCCACGTCCCCCTAGGGGTCCGCGGACCCCAGTTTGAGAACCGTGGCTGTAGGGAACAACAAATTCACTGTTTTAATTTAAAAAAGGTTGCCCATTGCAGAAGACATTTCTTTAAAAAATAAATCAATGCAAATAATTTTTTTAAAAATCAGCTGGAAAAATTGCTGCTATACAGTTTCCAATCCAGACGATTATTTGATGCAAAAAAGAAGCAAAATCTGTGCCTTCTGTTAAATCTTCCATACTTTAATCAGATGAATTATAAAACAAATGACTTTAGTGCTGGTTAGTTCATGTTTTTAATATATACGATGGTGTGTTTTTCTCCATCCATCCATCCATCCATCCATCCATCCATCCACCCATCCATCCACTAATATCACATCTTGTCATATTTATCACATCAGTGTCATTTATTGAACTAAGTCACGCTCCACACTTGAAGACAAAAGTTTTTATGTTGTAAAATGGTTGACATTATTGAAATTGATCATCCAACAGTTTGAGCTCGTTTAGTAAAAATCACAGGTATTTTTATATAATGAACTCAAAACTATTTAAATTGCGTCTTCAGCTCTGTGTTTCAATAGGGTTCAGAGCAACTGAATTAATGGTGTTAAATGAATTAAAGTTAAGACGCATTAGTGACAGACGTCTGTCCAGCTTCTACCCCTGTTATCCACAACCTTCATCCCGTTTCCAGCCACTATCACTATCACCTGGAAGAGAACCCCCCTAAATTACAGACAATGTGATTTGGGTCTTGTTGTTTCATAAGGGGTCGTCTCTGTTGGGTTTGGTTTTAAAGGCGAGGACACTAAGCCTTAGGGACAGAGTTAATCTGTCTTGGTGGGAAACTATGGTTTCTAGAACACAGGTGTCAAACTCCAGTCCTCGAGGGCTGGTGTCCTACATGTTTTAGATATTTCCCTCTTCCAAATAAGTCAGTTTAACCCGTTAACTCCTGAGACTTTAGCAGTTCCACTGTAAAAAATAAAGAAGAATAAAATTAGCAATACAATTAACAAAAGCGCCAAAGTCATCAATAAAATGAACAAAAATGAATAATAAACTAACAAAATAATTGATAACATGAACAAAGTGAGACACAAATGGAACAAAATGAAACAAAACATGATAAAATGCTAAACAAAATGTACAAAAATCAACAAAATAAGCAACAAAATGAACAAATAGATGATATAGTCCCTGTGTTGACTGTGAAGGCTTTTCCTAATCAGAAACCGTGGGTTGATGGAACTATACGTGAGGCTCTGAAGACTCAAATCATATCAAATCAAATCATTTTATTTTTGTCAAGTCCAATGACATTGGCTCGAACCACAAGGCCCTGTACAAGGCGGCATCCTATGAGCTCCGGCGGAAGGTGAGGACTGCTAAGCGACGCTACAGGGACAAAGTTGAGGCTTCACTGGGTGATCATAACAGCTGAAGGATGTGGCATGTGCCATGACGGACTACAGAGGACGGAAGGACTCACCGGCAGCACAGGATCCTGCATCAGCAAAGGAGCTGAACTCCTTTTTCTCACGCTACAACACCATTAGCATTGCAGCTAAAGCTGACACGGAGGAGTTCAGCAGCAACACCGGTGAGTCCTGCATGCCGTCTGTATCAGAGCACAACCAAAGACAGCTCTAAGACGGGTCAACAGTAGAAAAGTTGCTAGCCCTGATGGCATTCCTGAGCGTGCACTGAGAGCGTGTGCAGATCAGCTGGCTCCTATGTTCACCACTATAATTAACATGTCCCTGTCTCACTCTGTTGTCCCTGCCTGCTTCAAAAGGTCCACAATTATACTCATCCCCAAAAAGCCCAACCCTGCCTGTAATAATGATTACCACCCAGTAGCCCTCACCTCAGTGGTAATGAAGTGCTTTAAGAGAATAATAAAGGACTTCATCTGCACTTCATTGTCCCCTTCCTTTGACCCCCTCCAGTTTGCCTACCATCCGAACAGGAGCACTGATGACGCCATCAACCATGTCCTCCATTCCACCCTCACCCACCTTGACAGTGGAATAGGGAACTATGTGTGGCTGCTGTTCAACGATTACAGCTCCGCATTCAACACCATAGTTTCCCACAGACTGGTCACTAAACTCAGAGACCTGGGGCTGAACCCCTCACGCTGCTCCTGGGTCCAGAGCTTTTTGACAGACAGACGACAGGTAGTGAGGATTGGAAGACACACCTCCAGCCCATGCACCCTCAACATCAGTGTCCCCCAAGGCTGCGTCCGTAGTCCTCTGCGTCCGTAGTCCTCTGCTCTACTCCCTCTCCACCCATGACTGCAAAATCGTTCAAACTCCAACACCATTGTAAAGTTTTCAAATGATACCGTGGTGGTAGGCCTGATCTCCAATAACAGGATAACGGCCTACATGGAGGAGGGGGATGCTCTGGCGTCATGATGTCAGACTATCAACCTGGATCTGAATGTCTCCAAAACCAAGGAGATGATTGTAGACTTCAGAAGGGAGAAGCAGAGGAGCCATCATACCCCTCTCAGGATTTTTGGGACTCTAGTAGAGAGAGTCAGCAACTACAGGTACCTCAGAGTCCACATCTCTGAGGACCTGACATTGTCCACCCACATCTCCACCCTTGTGAAGAAGGCGAGGCAGTGCCTGTACTATCTGAGATGGCTGAGGACATTCAGGGTCTTCACGGTCCTGCAGAGAACCTTCTTCACCGCAGTAATCCAGTCCTGGTACGGCAGCTGTACAGTGCAGGACAGGAAAACTCTGCACAGAGTGATCCGTTGAACGGACCACCAGCACAGCACTACCTTCCATGCAAGAGGTGCATGCCAGATGGTGCACTACCAGACCACAAGAGGATTTTAAAGGACACTAGTCACCCGAACAATGAACTCTTTCAGTGGCTTCCATCAGGTCAATGTCTCCAGTCCTGCAGGTGAAAAACTGAGAGACTGAGGAAGAGCTAATACTCCCAGGCCATCAGGACATTGAACTCCTCACCCACCACATAAGCCAGCTCAGTATATGGTCAAATGTATATCCATGTACATATTTATATTACCTACAGGCTTTATTTTTTATTTATATTGTTCTCTATATTCTTATTTATATTCTACCTATCCTTATTCTAGTCTTTCTTATCTTGTATATTATGGTCTAGTTCTGCCTGTAGAGCTTGTTCCTGTCAAGCTTGCTCCCTGTCCCTAGCCTCAATATGGAGACAAGCGAGGCGGACTTTAAGTTGGGCACTATCTCGAGACTCGAGGGGAGACGGAGACGACCTGGGGCTAAAAGCGGGGGGATTGTAAGGCAGTTTAACCAGCTCCTCACCCTGTAAGCCTGCACCGAGGGCCACTTTAACAGCAGCCTCCTCCTCTATTTCACCATCAGGAGAAAAGGCAGCAACTGGGGTTTTAACACCAGAACTCAAAAAGAGGCCACACACGGCACAAACAACAATAATGAACACAATGCACACAGCGAGCTATGGCACGACTGTCACACACTGTCTGCCCCGACTTCAGGGCCGGCGAGGTTTTTATCCAGGCAGGCAGGTGATGAGTGTGATGGGTTGCAGCTGTTCCGGTGAAGGGTCACAGGGTGGGGGGAGCATTTTCTGAGGGAAGCCCCGATGATGTCGTCCCTCAGGTGATGGTCGGCCAGGATCCATCCCACGATGACACACACACACACACACACACACACACACTCTTTTCCATAACAACTTGCATCCTGGATAATGGAAGAATAAGCCAAAGGGAATGAATCTATTGCTCAAAACAAGTTTTATTGAAGGCAATTTTTAGCAAAGCAAAGCATACATTAATGAAAAATCAATCTGATGTGTGCTGTTTGTGTTTTAAGGTCAAAACTACATCAGAGGTCTATCTTATTTGTATACAATGTAAAACTTTTCAAAATAAAATAGCAACTGCATTCATGTATATATTGGTTAATAACTACACCCCATACTGTATCACTCAATAATAACATTCTTTAAGCATTTAGCTAATAAAAACTATAAACCAAAAAGCAGGTTGAATTCACTTGACAGTTTACACGACCATAAAATCTCCATAACTTAGTAACCAGATAAATGTAATAATCAGATATGATGTGTTTATATGCACTTAAGAAGTCATCAAAAACAGTGTTTCCATGATTCAGTTCATTATTGAATGAATGAATGATATTGATCATATTTTTTTTAAATATGTGTACAGATGTAAAATAATGAAATAAATCATATTAACAGGTTTACATACATAAACTCATCCTCACTATCTCCACTTCTATCGTTGTCTTTAAATCCATGTCAAAGCTTCTGCATTAGGAAACAGGAGCGGGTTAGTTAAAAAAGCGGTCATTTATACATCGACCCGCGGATCACTGATGTTTATAAAAATGTATACTAAAACGATGTGTAGATATTAAACTAAAGAATAATTGTTATACAATAAATAATTTGGATAAAACAGAGAAGGGGATGTTATGATAAATGGTAAATGGTCTGGACTTATATAGTTCTGTTCCACCTTCATGGTGTTCAAAGCGCTTTACAGTCGCTTCACATTCACCCATTCACACATACACACTCATACACCAGTGGGTTTCTGAGGTCAAAGGTCAGTCCTACTGGGGTCCTTAGTCAGGGTTCAGTGTCTTGCCCAAGGACACTTCGACATGTGGACAGCCAGAGCTGGGACGCAAACCACCAACCTCTCGGTCATTGGGCGAGCCACTCTACCAACTGAGCCACAGCCGCCCATATCATAAATCACCCCTCCTCCTCCTGAGTCCTCACAAATAAAATATGAAATTTTGGGTTTGCTTCGGGCTGGGGCCTGCAAATCAACTTAATTGGTCGGGCTCGGGCTGGGTTGGGCTTTAATACCCGCAGGCCTGGTTCAGGTCGAGACAGATTTTTTTAGGCCCGATCTTACCTCTAGTTTAGAGACAGAATCCTAAAGACTGATCTGATCAACTGGATCAAAGTGAAGGATGACTTTAATGGAGTTTAGGAAAGTGGACAGTGGATCCAATGTCTCCAGGGGATGCAGTGTCCCAAATCCAAACTCCAGCGTACAGAGGTTCAGTGAATGTGGTCTGGACTCTGTGGATCAGAGTCATGGTTTCAGAGACGCTGTAGAAGGACAGAATACCTGCTGTGTGATCCAGGTAAACTCCGATTCTGGACGAAACTGGACCTGGGACAGAAGACTGGACATTGTTGTATCGGAATACAGGAGAGTTTGTGTTACAACTTAAAGCCCAAGATTTGTCATTGTTTCCAAATACACATTCAGTAGAAATTCCTTTTCTCTTAATGTCCTTATATGTGACTGCGACCCTAATCCCCCCATTCCACTCCACCTCCCAGTAACATCGTCCAGTCAGACTCTCTCTGCTCATGACCTGAGACCAGAAACTGAATCTGTCTGGATGAGGAGGATAGTTCTGGTTTAGACTCGTCCATGTTACTCTTTTATTTTCCTCAGACAGAAACAGATCTTCATTCACTGTGTTTGGATCCAGTGTGATTTGACGTGAATATGTTAAAAACTCTGCTCTGGTCACTGGTTGTTGTTGTTGTTGTTGTTGTTGTTGTTGTTGTTGTTGTTGTAGTAAAGCCTGTGTTTGGGTGATTCTCAGTAACATGTTGTTCCATTCCTCTGTCAGACTCAGCTGGAGTTTATCTCTGAGCTCTGACACAGCTGTGGTCACATCCTGAAAGTAACTCAGAGGACACATGTCCACGCTGAAGGAGTCTGGATCTTCACTGAGTTCACACACTGATGGATACTGGAGTAAAAAGTGGTTGTGGTCGTGCGTCTGTGACAGTTTGTCCATGTGGGCGTCTTTCCTCCTCAGCTCAGTGATCTCCTGCTCCAGCTTCGACTCCAGTTCTTTGAGTCGAATCACTTCAGTTTCCTGTTTGGATCTGATTCTTTCCTCCATCAGTCGGATCAGTTGGGTCAGGATCCGCTGGTTGTTCTCCACTGCTTGGTCAGCAGAGCGGTTGATGTTCTCCACCTGCTGTTGAAGAACCTTCACATCTTTGTGTTTGTCTTTGATTCTCTGCTGGATCTTCAGTCGACTCACCTCCAGCTCTGTCTGCCTCTCACTTCTTTCTGCTGCAGATGACACTGTGTCGTGGCCTTTATGTTCATCCTCAGAGCAGAGATAACAGATACACTGACCATCAGTGCGACAGAACATCTTCATCACCTCATTATGATGAAGGCAGATGTTCTCCTGGAGCTTCTCTGATGGATCCACCAGCTTGTGTCTCTTTAACGGAGTCACATTATAATGAGGCTGAAGGTGTTTGTCACAGTAAGAAGCCAAACACTCCAGACACGACTTGACCGCTTTCAGTTTCCTCCCAGTGCAGACATCACAGACCACATCTTCATCTCCAGCATAGCAGTGATCATCATCATCATCATCAGGTCCAGTCTTCTTCAGCTCTTCCACTAAATCTGCCAACATGGTGTTTTTGTTCAGGACAGGCCTGGGTGTGAAGGTCCGTCTGCACTGAGGGCAGCTGTAGATGTTCTTCATATCTTCTCCATCCCAGTGGTTTTTAATACAGCTCATACAGTAGCTGTGTCCACAGGGAAGAGCCACTGGATCCTTCAGTAGATCCAAACAGATGACACAGGAAAATGTTTTCAGATTCAGCTGAACTCCTTTCTGCTCCATTTCTGCTCTGTATCACGACGACTGATGAAGTTTCACTTTGAGTGAAACCAGTCTGAGCTGTTACCTTTACTGGCTGAACCTGCCTCATGTTGGCTCTGCCCACCTGTGGACTGTCAGATCTACAGGGGAGGAGTGGAGGTCATATGAGGAAGCAGTCAAGAATGTTAAGATGAATGAGTGATGGAGGGAAGGAGGGAAAGCACTGAAAACCAAGAACAAGTGTTCAGAGAATTCCTAATCTGAACCCTATCTTGTGCCAATCTCAATTTACTATGACTACCCATTCTTGAAATAGAGCTAATAATGTGATTTGACTTTTGTGCTAGTTACTGTTGGTAATACACGAAGATGCTGGGGTTTAAAATCTTGCATGGCAGGGAATGGTTCCTCTGTTTAAACCAGCACATGTCCAGACCTGTCTTAAGTTTATTCATGACCATTTGGATGATCCAGAGGAGACATGGGACAAAGTCATGTGGTCAGGTGAGACCAAAATGGAACTTTTTGGTCTTAATTCCAGTCGTCGTGTTTGGAGGAAGAAGAATGATGAGAACCATCCCAAGAACACCACCCCTACTGTGAAGCATGGGGGTGGTAGCATCATGCTTTGGGGGTGTTTTCGACACATGGGACTGGACGACTGCACTGTATTAAGGAGAGGATGATCGGGGCCATGTATAACATGATGGACATTGATTGTATAAGTTATTGATATTTGGTTTTTATCCTTTGAGCTGATGCTTTCATCTGTCTCTGTAAACACAACACCTCCCACCTAAACCGTCGAACGGTATTTATTTAACTGAAGGAAAAGCCTCCAAAATGAAAGAAATGGAAGCAATTGAAAAAAGTGGTTTATTTTTACATCCAAACGTCAGAGATGATGCTGCGGCAGGGACACGACTCCATCTCTTTAAAACTAGTATTCAGAGAATGCTTAATATTGTCCCTGATTGTTTTGTCAATCTCAAGTTTCCGTGACAACCCACTAATAATGTGATTTTGACCTTTCTGCTAAAAGTGACCTTGACCTTTTGCAATATTGATAATTTCATTGTATGTATATATGCATCAATGAATGTAATATTATGATAATATATCCAGTATTGATTAAATTATAGCGTGATATGTCTATGTTTGACACAAACCGTGTTACATAAGTTAATTTTGCCAAATGTCACCATTGACCTCCAGAGATCTCAAAAACTATTGGTCGTAGTTGAAAACACCAATTATGAGAATTGTAGAAATCTTAATTCTGCATTGTTTGGTACCAATTTGAAAGTTCTGTGAGTTATAACCCATAGCGTGATTTTGACCTTTTAGTTAAATGTGACCTTAAACTTTGACCTTTACTCAAATGGATCATTGGTTATATGTATATGTCCATGTCATTTCATGGTGATATCTACAGTATTCATTCATTTTTTTGCCACATGTCACCTTTAAGAAGGTGACATGTGGCCAAAATGTAACAATTATCTGATTATACCGTCAAAAAGGAGGCGCTCTATGTGGCGATAAGTGGGAATCTCCAATAGATAGATGGTTTGTGTTTGACATAACTGCCAAATTATTTTGTGCTGTATTTCATTGTAAAGATATTTAACAACATAAAGAAACCTGGGCGGCCTGTTGTAATAGCAGTCCATAAAGGATTAATTGGTCTGTTATGTTTAAAACAGTGAAGAAGAAACAGTTTTATGACGCTAACTGGAGTGAAACACCACGACCTGTAATATCAACAGTACATTACCCATGTGTGTTGAAGCTAATGCGCTGAAAGATTTTGTTTGCATTTCCTCCGTTGGTTGGTTTTTATGCGACGCAGTGGCCGAGTCCACAGAGTGTACAGAAGGACAGCAGAGAAATGAGGGAAAAAATGGAGATTTATGGCTTATGTTTAATTAAAATCTCTGGAAAGGAATTGTGGGGAAATTGAAACGTGCCTTCTCGATTAAATTTCCCACTAGGACTGGTTTCGTGGCACAGTGAAGCAGACTGTGACCGTCTTCTGATCCCTTCCATGTTTAATAAAGCCTCTGACATGGAAGTGAACGGAGGAGCTGTTCTGCACTTGTCAGCTCTTAATGCATGTCTTCTACATGACTTAGTAAAGTCATCCAGTTCCACAGTACACACGACTTCTTTTCTTTTCTTTCCTTTCCTTTCCTTTCCTTTCCTTTCCTTTCCTTTCCTTTCCTTTCCTTTCCTTTCCTTTCCTTTCCTTTCTTTTCCTTTCCTTTCCTTTTCCTCTTTTCTTTTCCTCTTTTCTTTTCTTTAATTCCCCGTGTGCCACAGGGGTATATTGTTCATCATATTTATTATTATTGTGACTACAGCTCGAACCGTTGTAAATTGAAGATGTGGTATCTATCACGAGGCACAGATTTCGTATAAAATGCGAAAAACCAGTAAAAAATGTCCATCTGAAATGATTGGGCCATGTTTACGTGGCTATAACTGCCAAACGATAGGTAGTAGCATTTTGCAGTAATAGATTGTCCCATAGATTACACATGTGGTCTCATAATTCCGATATGTTGTACAGCAGTGGTGCCCAATCCTGGTCCTCCAGAGCTACTATCCTGCATGTTATATCCTCCTTCCAACACACCTGATTCAAATGATGAACCTCTCATCAAACTCTGCAGAAGCCTGATAATGACTGTGAGGTGTGTTGGAAGAGGAAAACATCTAAAACATGCAGGAATAGTTACTCTTGGGGACCAGGATTGGGCAGCCCTGTCGTATGGAGTTCACTTTATTATGTCAAATAAAACCCCATTCATTCTTAATGGGACCAACCAAAAAATATCCTTTTTTTCCAACACTCCTGCTTCTTCATACTTTGTGGCACAGACTTCATTTAAACTTTCAAACACAGTCATTTTTGTGGTGTCTTTAGGATGTGATTGTCATGAGGGTGTGATTTACGGTTGTCGATAGAGAACTCAGTAAATCCACCCTGAAAAGACCAAAATCTGACTTTTTATCAGTGGGTGATGTCATCGCTAGAGCACGAGAGAAGAAAAAATTAAGCTGAAAAATGTCTGAATAACTCGTCCTCACGGCAAAACCATAAATAGTAGACAAACAATCTTTTCCACAAATGTTGCCATGGTTGTGAGAATTTAAACAAACCAGGGTTTGAAGATCTAGCTCTTTTTAAAGTGAAATGACAGGAACCTGTTTGGGATGATGTCAGGGATTTCTGTCAATAGACTTCTATTGGAAAAATCATTTCTGTCTCATGTTGAGTTCAGTGTTTTTCAAATTGTTCTAACTCACTTATTTTTCACAGTACACACATAAAAAGTACATGTACTTGTTCCTCACACCCTCCTGTCACTCATCATCAACTTTGTTTTCACCAATTATTTACACTTTTACCAAAAATGGCAGTAGTTCGGCAGTATGTTCACACCTATTTTTTCCATGTAACAGAGTGTGGAGCTGTCTATGAGTCTGCCCTTTGAAGTTCCCGCCACTGCTCATCACCATGGCAACAGTGCTCCTGGCACTATGAAACACCTGCAGACAATTAAGACTGTGGGAGGAGCTTTAACATGATTGACAAACACTGTGGGCGGGGCTTTAACATGACTGACAGACTAACAGATCTGTTTCATTTTGGTGAGTTCAGTGGTTTTAAAACTGCTGTATCTCACTTATTTTTCACAGTACAGGAAAAATAAATATATCTACTTGTTCCTCAGACCCTCCTGTCACTCATTTGTTTTCACCTATTATCTATTTTCCTAAATATCGTAGGAGTTCTGAGGCATGGTTTAACATTCAGACAGTCTTTGCTCCAAGTCAGCTCTCTGTGAAATATGGTAAAAAATGTTCCAAAAAAAGATCTTCCATCCCACCTTTATTGTAATTTTTTGTGTAATGCTGGATTTAAATTTTCTTTTTGCTTAATTCTTGATTTTCTTTACTAATTCAAGGGTTTTTTTTGCTTAAAATTTAAGACTTATTTTTTACTTCATGATCTTTTCAGTCATGTTGTCTTTGTTTGTCTTTTTCTTCATTCATCAAGCTATTTTTTGGCTTCATATTATATATATATATATATATATAGCTTAAATCAATCCAAAACTATCCTGAATCCTTTTTTTCCCTACTTGTTTGTAGAGGGTGATCATATTTTCCAGCGTGCCTCAGAGCTCAGCTGTTTGTAGTTTCTCATAATAAGACCAGGACCGTATCACACACAGGCGCATCTCAAACTATCATAGACTCCAGCCGCTTCCTGTCCCTTCATTTGCCCCCTACACTTGAAGATGGATGTTGGTCATTATCCGGCCTCCCCTGGCGCTGGGCCGGGGTCCGCTGACCTTTTTGTGGGACCACCACCACCAGGGATTACCTATCGATCAAACGTCACCGCTTGTTGGAAAGACTATAGACGTGTGTATCGTCTGCGTACGTGTAAAGCTATTACCGACCAATCCTGAGCGCGTTAGAGGAGATACGATGGGTTCGGGGGAAGCGTGTGCGTCTCCTTGACCGAAGTAATGAGCATATCAAATGTGTGTCTCCTTGACCAAGCTGATGGCTGTATCAACTCACAAAAGACATTAAAGCTGATGAGGTGATTTAAAGTGAGCTGTATGACCAATGGGCTGAAGAATAGGCCCTCGGAGGATGCGCCGAGTTCAGAAACACAGTCCCACGCGCGTCCTCACAAACAGGTAAGCTGTTAATGAGGACGACGCTTGATTGATGGTGCGTGCGTGCACCATTCACATACTGCGCTGTGCTTCATATTCAGCTGTAATTTTATCTCCGGGGTCAATCTCAGGTTGTTCTCTGGTAGGATCGTTTAGTTGAGTACGATGACGGATGAGCGACGAAGGCGGCGTCAGCGGCTTCTGTCGGAGTTAAACCTCAGCGTTCAAAGTGTGGAGGAGATTTTACTGGCTGTGGAATCTGTCAATATGATAATAATAATCATAATGATAATTTTTTTTTAAATGATAATAATAATGGTAATTAGTGATGCACCAATCCAGGACCGGTCTTAGTCATAGTCGGACGAAGAGGTCACCTAGGGCACCAGATGTCTTGGAGTCCCACAGAATTAGAATATTAAGCTTGCATTTGTCAGTGTGCTTTATATATGGATTCATTGTAGTTGTGTTGAGTGACTTGAAATTTAGACTTTTTATCACATAATTTTGATAAGATATAAGATATTCCTTTATTAGGGTTAGGGTTACCAACCCAATTTTGACTTTTTATCTGATAATTTTAGCTTTTTATCTGATAATTTAGATATTTTATTGGATCATTTTGACTTTGTAGTCATGAAATTTTCAGTTTTTATTGCATAATTTGGACTTTTTTAAAGTTTGATTCATCAGAATAAGAGTGTTGAGAGTTATTGTGACTGTTTAGCTTCACTTAGTACTGGACACTGACCAATTTTTTATATTTTTATTGACCTTGACCTTTGACCTAGATCCATAAAAATAGATCCCATACCGCAGGGGACATGGACGAAGCTTCTCATAAGATTACAGACAATTTGCTCCAGAAATGTGGTCGCTATAGTGAAAATAAACAAACAAACAGATCAAACACAATACCTCTCTCCCCTTCAGAGGTAATGAAACTAAAATAAAAACCACCGCTGGATTCACATACCAGCTCAGGGCGTTCATCATATATTTGTCCTAACTGTTTTTGCTATGATGTTGATGATGCTGGTTTGTCCCAGCGTGTGCTCGGTGCTTCCTAACAGGTAAAAACACCAACGCTTTGTCTCCATGTTGATAAAACACACAAGTGATTTTAGCTGCAGCTCATGAAGGGTTTTCAGAAGAGCTCTAACCGTCTGCTGAGCGGGAGGTGATGGGTTTTATGTTTGAAACAGCAGCAGCAGAAACACAAAGTGCGTAGGATAAAGAGATCTGAGGCAGAAAGAAAAAAGAAGCAGCAAAGTTTTACCAGAAGGAAATCTAAAAAAAAAAAAAGAAGAAGAGGAAGAGGCAGTGGGAGGAGGGATGTGCCTGGTAAATGATCTGAGGGAGGAGGAGGAGGAGGAGGAAGGGGGAGGGGGGGCAGAAGGAGGAGGGGGGGGGGCAGAAGGAGGAAGAGGGGGGGGGGGGGGCAGAAGGAGGAAGAGGGGGGGGACAATTTAAGATGTAGTTTCAACAACTGTTGAACGTAAACATCCAGACTACAGTGTCGTCCCTTCATCAAAACTCCATGTGTGTGTGTTTACCCTCTAAGACCTGCACACAGTTTATTTATTTATTTATTTTCTCAGTCGCCATCGTCCTCTTATTGAACCACAGTCCAAACTAAAGCGTCCAGCATTTGACCCGCCTTCCACTGCAAATGTCAACGCCTTCTAACTCTACCTTCTCACTTCCTGGTTTTCAAACCATTACTTCTATACATTTCCACGTTAAAATAATATCAAATGCATTATCGCATTAGTCAGACGAGCACACGCCCATTTTCCTTTCATCAACCCGCAGACTCGTGAGTGCTCGCAGCTTGTTTAGCTGATGTCGATGTTAGATGAATATTTAACAGTTGGAGCACAGACATAAATCTCCTGCATGTGTCGAGGTCTTTCCACCGCAGAGTGTTTGTGCTGCTCATTTATCATTATAGACATGATGTTGTGGGACCAGTAATGTACATAATTCTCAAACAAGCATCAGATTGATGACATGTTTTCCTAATAAAACATATGCGGCGCTTACTCAGGGACAGCGTTGACCATTTGTGACGGCCGACGGTGGGTCTTTTTGCTTTTCTTTGTGACATTTATTGTGATAGGTGCAGCCGCAGAGTGGGTTAATGTTACCACCACAGACGTGTGATGTCGTATTTCACTTAAAACTGTTGTTGCAAAGGAACTTAATGCAATGTTTGACACACAAGTACCAACAATTTGGTTTGATTTCCTTCTTTTTTTTCATTAGTTTATGACATTTTGTGTTTTATTTTGTTACTTTTTTCATTATTGAACTTTTTTGTGTTTGATTTTGTTCCTTTTTTATTATTTTACTCTGTTTTGGGGGTTTTTTTTGCTCCTATTTTTGTTATTTTACTCCAGTTTTTGTTTGATTTTTATATATTTTTTCATTACTTCACTCAATTTTGTTTGATTTTGTTCCTTTTTAAAAATTATTTTATTTTATTTTTAATTTTTTTCATTATTTAACTTTTTTGTGTTTGATTTTGTTCCTTTTTTGTTATTTTACTCCAGTTTTTGTTTGATTTTTATATATTTTTTCATTACTTCACTCAATTTTGTTTGATTTTGTTCCTTTTTAAAAATTCTTGTCTTTTTTTTTTCTTTTTTTTCATTATTAAAGAAACATAACTTTGTATTCTGACCTTATTTCAGTTTTGAAAAATCACACTGTTGTTAAAAGGACCTGATCCTGTGGGTGTTTAAGGGTTAATGCTATGTTTCCATCTTGCAGCAGGTGTTCGAACAGCTGATCCTGCACCAACTCTACATTTGCGTCGTCCTCCAGGTCCTGTACGCTGTCCACCTTTAAAGGCTGTTTTCTTTTACCAGTATTAAAACCCACATCTGTTCAGAACGACACAATTCACCTGTTTGACCTGAAAAAACGAGGAAAAAGTCGTTGTAACTGGAAATGTGCCTCATTTTAACCTTTGCTTTCATACGTTTGTCAAACGTCTTTAGATCTTTCCATTTCCTGCACTTCCACTTGCTCTTAAATGAAGCCACATCTCTCATCTTTTGTACGTTAATGTAAAAACGGACTTTTTCCGTACATTAGTCCGCTTCACTAAAGAAAAAAAAACAAACAAACAAAATGTTGGGTGTTGTTCTGTATTTTATTTTTATCAGCTCAAGGCTCAGAGAACGGACGTGCGTTCGCTTGATAAAGACACAGTGAAGCAGCGACTACATTTAGACCAGATATAGATCAGAATTAGACCAGATATAGACCTCGTTTCGATCTCATTTAGATGAGATAGTCCTGGTTTAGACCTGAGACCACATTATACCAGTTAAAAATGCATGCTTAGTGTATTTTTATTTTTAGTCCATTTTACTCAGGCTTTAGTGCACTTTAGTATATTTTCTAGTGCATTGAACTCTATTCTTAGTGCATTTTATTCAATGTTTAGTGCATTTTACTTTTAGTGTATTTTGGACACTATCAGATTTTTCCTGGTTAAATAAAAACTAAACAGGAAATGTTTGAAAAAAGTTGTATGTGGGGGAAAAATGCAATTTTCCTTTTTACATTTTTACTTTAATTATAATTGATAAATTCTACTTTTTTACTTCAGTAAAATCAGTACTTGTTCTTTTACCAGAGTATTTTTTCCACACCAGTAGCTGTACTTATACTTCAGTACAGAATGGCAGTACTTTTACTGTAATAACCTGCTCAGCTGTTTTTAAATATTACAATATTCAGGCAAATCAGCTCCTTAAATCGATGGCATTTGGAGTCAGTTAAACTGGCTGAGTATTTCTGCCAGAGCAACAGTAGGATGCGTGAAATTGTCCTCGTACTCAGATTTAAGCAATCCACAAAGCAGTTAGAGTGTGACCACATAAATGAAGAGTAAAGTGAGCGACGCCATGGACAGCTGAGCAGCTCCTCCATCTCACTCTGGCTGTTTTACATCATATACGCTCACTTTCAAACTGCTTCACCCTCACATTCGCCTCAAATAGTTTAATTTAGCAGCAGACGGGTGTCGACACCAGACAGTTTCATAAACATTTCTGATCCTGTTAAAAAACACCGTACACAAATATTCAGAGAATCTCGCTCATATTTTGTACCAATGTCAAGTTTCCATGACAACCTGTTCTTGAATTAGAGACAATGATGTGATTTTGACCTTTCTGCGAAATGTGACCTTGACCACGGTCGGTTCTGGTCAATGTGGTGAACGCTAGGCCAACACTAGGCCAACACGAGGCCAACACTAGGCCAACGCTAGGCCAACACGAGGCCAACGCTAGGCCAACACGAGGCCAACAAGAGGCCAACACGAGGCCAACGCGAGGCCAACACGAGGCCAACGCTAGGCCAACATTAGGCCAACGCGAGGCCAACACGAGGCCAATGCTAGGCCAACGCTAGGCCAACGCTAGGCCAACGCTAGGCCAACGCTAGGCCAACGCTAGGCCAACGCCAGGCCAACGCCAGGCCAACGCCAGGCCAACGCCAGGCCAACGCTAGGCCAACGCTAGGCCAACGCTAGGCCAAAGCTAAGCCAACACCAGGCCAACACCAGGCCAACGCCAGGCCAACGCCAGGCCAACGCTAGGCCAACGCTACGCCAACGCTTCGCCAACACTAGGCCAATACTAGGCCAACACTAGGCTAACACCAGGCCAACAATAGAACAACACTAGGCCAACACTAGAACAACACTAGGCCAACACTAGGCCAACACTGACATCTTCAGTCAGTAGTTTGTCCTGATCGCAGGGTCATGACATACAGCAGAAAAAGTTTTAGTATTTCCACGGGGGCCGTAAACATTGATGGTAAATGATTCTTTATATGAACAGATGTAGCTTAGCGCAGTATTACTCCCAAATGCACCATTTCCATAAAACACATAACAGCCAGAGTGGCAGGTAATGCTTATTTCCACTGTTGCTTATTATTTCCTTGATTAATTTATGAGTTGGATCAAAAAATGTCAGAAAATGAAGAAAAATGTTGGTCGGTGTTTCCATCCAGCTGCTTTATTTGCATTTTCAAGTGGAAGTGGAAGAGCTTTAACAATCTGTCAGAGGTGGAAAAGTTGGCAAAAAATGAGTAGGATGCTAATAAATGTAGCACAAAGAAACAGGGAAACAATTAACAGTTACAGTCGATGGCAAATACAGTAACATTGATACAGAGAGGTAGTAAAGTGTACTGCAGTAGAAGTACAGCTACTGGTGTGAAAAAATACTGTGGTAAAAGTAGAAGTACTGACTTTACTAAAGTAAAAAAGTACAACTTCTTAATTATAATAAAGTAAAAATGTAAAAAGGAAAACTGCATTTTCACCATAAAACAATTTTTATGTAACCAGGAAAATTCAGATAAGTTTCCAAAGTATCCAAAATACACTAAAATGCACTAAAAGTAAAGTAAAATGCACTAAACAGAATAAAATGTACTATGAATTGTTCAATGCACTAGATAATATATGAAAGTACATTAAAAACTGAGTAAAATGGACCAAGAATGAAGTAAAATGTACTTAAACATACACATATGTATGTTACGGTCAATATGCAGAGATAGTAAAGTGTACTCACAGTCTGTACTGCAGTACAAGTACAGCTACTGGTGTGAAAAAATACTCTGGTAAAAGTAGAAGTACTGATTCAACTGCTTTACTGAAGTAAAAGTAAAAAAGTACAACTACTCAATTGTTATAAAATATAAAGTAAAACTGTATTCTCCTTTGATATGAATGAAATAATAGTTATTTAATCGTTTAAAGTCATAATATTGACTATTTTCTAATTCTACACTGAGTAGTACTGACCAGAGTTCTAAAAACTATATGTACTTTTCGACTGTCACATCTGTTTAGTTTGAAAAAGTAATGAGTCTATTCTGAGAATATAAAGAGTATAAAGTACATATATTTATATAAATGTAAAGAGTATAAAGTACAGATATTTATATAAATGTAAAGAATATAAAGTACATATATTTATATAAATGAACAGTGTTCATTATGAGGCTACTTATTAATATTCTCATCCTAATCCACTCTCCATCATAATGACACCAAATGCTGTGTTTTAATCAAAATGACTTGTGCTATTTATGCCTTAAATAATTCAGTGTTTCCACACTGGGCAGGCGTCATAAATAACCAGTGAAATTCCATCATATATTAGTAATGTGGAGGACAGCACGCCTCATACTGTCAGGTGTTTCTTTATTTTTTTTAAAAATGATTTTGTCTGTTATTGATTTCCACAGATGCCTGTGGATATGTGAAGATAATATAATATATGCATGTTTAAAATGAAAGATGGAGAATTAGCATTTTAAGAAGACAAAGAGACTTGAGTTTCACTCTTTGACTGGAACGCAAAGGGATGGAAAAAAGATTTTCCTCTTTTGTTCCCAGAAAAATGGAGTTTATACACGGGTCGTAAAAGAAAAGAAAAGCTGTAATTACAATAATACAATAGCAGCTGAAACGCTGTCAAGAACACGCTGATCAAAAAGGTGCTGATGTAACGTTTAGCCTCAAGCTATGTTAGCAAGTTGCATGCTAAATATTCTTCTAAAAGATCTGATTAGTTGAACTCCAAACCTGCAGAGAACTGTGTTTGAAAATAAAAATAAGCATCTTCATCCTGCTGCTTCTCTTTTCAGTCTAAATCAAAAGGTTAAGTACAAATATAGATCAATCAGACGCTTTTCAAAGCTTCTGTGTTGCATCATGATTGACTGAATCTGATCAGCGGTTGGTAATTACAGCTGTCAATCATGCATTTAACCCTCCTATCTGTCATGATTAGACGACATTTGTCTGACGGTGTTGATTTTCTACAGCAAGAAAACAGAGTCCAGAGAAACAGCGGGAGTTTTAATTCCATGTATTAATCAAACCCAACATCGTTTGGGAGAGATTATTGTCGTGTGTGTGTGTGTGTGTGTGTGTGTGTGTGTGTGCGTGTGTGTGTGTGCGTGTGTGTGCGTGTGTGTGTGTGTGTGTGTGTGTGTGTGCGTGTGCGTGCGTGTGCGTGCGTGCGTGTGTGTGTGCGTGTGTGTGTGTGTGTGTGCATGCGCGCGTGTGTGTGTGCATGCATGTGTGTGCGTGCGTGTGTGTGTGTGCGTGTGCGTGCGTGTGTGTGCGCGTGTGCGTGCGTGTGTGTGCGCGTGTGCGTGCGTGTGTGTGTGTGTGTGTGTCTGCCCGTCTGCCCGCAGAGACATCATGCTATAACTAAATGCAGGGTTGGTTCTGGTCAATGTGGTGCCAACACTAGGCCAACACTAGGCCAACACTAGGTCAACACTAGGCCAACACTTGGCCAACACTAGGCCAACACTAGGTCAACACTAGGCCAACACTAGGTCAACACTAGGCCAACACTAGGTCAACACTAGGCCAACACGAGGCCAACACGAGGCCAACACGAGGCCAACACTAGACCAACACTAGACCAACACTAGACCAACACTAGGCCAACACGAGGCCAACACTAGGCCAACACGAGGTCAACACGAGGTCAACACTAGGCCAACACTAGGCCAACACGAGGCCAACACTAGGCCAACACGAGGTCAACACGAGGTCAACACTAGGCCAACACTAGGCCAACACTAGGCCAACACTAGGCCAACACTAGGCCAACACTTGGCCAACACTTGGCCAACACTAGTTCAACACTTGGCCAACAGTATTTAAACAGGTCGTTTCCTTGGGTGTCTGTAATTGACAGCTGGATACATTATGTTATATGTAGGACAATAATTAAGGAAAGAAACAAACTCACTACTCAGGTTTCGTCCTTTCTTTTTTTTGTAGTCGTCCATGAACGTTTTTCGTGCCTTTACTTTCTTTGCAATCACAGGTCAATGAATAATAACAGAGAACGTCTACATGTTAGTACACGCCCATACTCTCAGCCAATTACTGCATTACTGCAACACAAGGGGGACATTTTCAGCGAGACGAAGACCCTCGGAGTTCCACAGACAAACAGGACACACTACAGACACACACGTGTTGAATTATAGATAGATATGTAATGTGTAATGACACCAATTAACTGGAGGGCCCAATTCATTTGAAATAACATCACTAAAAATAAAAAATAAAATGAAAAAGCTGAGGGTTTTCATGGGACCCTCTACCCACTCTGACGGCCCAGACCATCACCATCATTTAAAGGTTTTTTGTTTGAATTAGAAAACCAAGCTCATTATAATTCCTGGTTATCCGTGATGCGCTTGTAATTGGAATCCTTAATGTTCTCACCTGGTATGAAATTGTATTAGGACCTAAGTGGATTTTATTATCACGGCATGTTTGGCAGTAATATTAAAATGAAATAGAAAAATCAACTGGCTGCTTTCACTGCGCTTTAAGCAATTAAAAGAACATTTTCTTTGCTCAATGAATTCTATTATATACATTATGTGTGTCTTATTGTACTGATTTGTCAACTTTCTTGGGTTGTGTTTGTATTCACCTTCAGCAAGAAGAGACAATTATATTCAATATTATACATTTCTATCTCAGACCAGATTAAATAGTGCAGACGGGTCGGTTCTACAGCGTATTTATGTACCGTTTCAGTCAGGATTCAGACTTTTATCTGAAAATAAAAAAGACACAGCGGTGGAAATGATTGATATAATAATTGTGTCATGTCTAAAGGGTGAAAATAAGAAATATTTAGAAAAAAAATATATTACAAATACGAAAAATTGGAAAATGCTCAAGAAAATGAGGGTAATTCCTGATCTAGTTCTGTATCTACTTCAAATTATTGCATAAAATCAACATTATCAGGTTAAAAACACAAAAATCATGTTAAAGGCCTTTTTTTTTTTGCTTAAACCTTAACATCTTTCTGTTTTAGGATTACTCTGCTGGTAATCCTAACATGTTTTTCTTGGATTACAGCACCAGTTTTTATTGATTTAAAAATAGACTGAGTGGTTTCAACCTCAGGATGAAATAGAATTTAAGTTCAGTTTATATTAAGAGCAACGAGTAACAGGATAAAACATTGGTGGAATATTACACTCACTGGCTACTGCTCACCCAGCGTTACCATGGTGACGGCTCACCCAGCGTTACCATGGTGACGGCTCACCTCCACTGGCTGCATACTGCATTCACACAAAACAACAACAGGAACCAGGGACCCAGAAAAAGACGGTCCACCTGACATCACATGGACTTTAGCCCCACCCACCTGGGGTTAAGCCCCTCCCCGATTGCAACCAATCTGAAGTAGCATTAGCATTAGCATCTCCAAGAGCAGACGGCGCCACAGTAGCTGCTGCACAAACTGTAAAAAACTGTTGGATCAAACTGGTTCATGTGTCTCTGTGGAAATAAAGACTGTTTTTTTTACTGCACGTTTTCAAAACAAGTGACGTCACCAAACCTAGCTGGATGTTACTCTGGGATGGTAAACACACACAGAGCCAGAGG
>CM035799.1:3063672-3097596 GCA_020466265.1 Siphamia tubifer | reverse complement strand
ATTAAATTTTTTCAAGGTTTCAATAAAAACTAAATAAAACAAAATAAATGTAAAATGTAATTCAAGCAAAAATCTAATAAAATACAGAAAAAATTGAAAACTGCAGCTCAGAGAAAATGTGAAACAAAAGCAGGATGTAGAAACAACAAAAAAAGGAAAACAAATGGAGTCATAGTCGAACCAACAATAATGAAAATAACTATTTAATCTGGAAAAAATATGAGAAATGTCAGAAAATGTGAAAAATCCAGTGAAAAACAGAAAACTATTTGCATTTCTGCTTGCATTTTATTTTGAAATTTGAGTTTGTCATGTAAATATTTTTATCGTAATCTGTTAAATGCAAATTTACTTTTTCTTTAGCAGATAGAACACGGACGACAAATGATCAAGTGTTAATTATTGTTCAAATCTTCAGCTCTTCATCATCATCATCACCATCATCATCATCAGACAGATGTGATGAAGGTTCTGAGGTTGTTCAACTGACACAGAAAAAGACGACTTCATGGGTTTGATTGAAGATAATTAAAGTGATTTGTGATTTTAAACACGGCAGAAATGAAGATAAATACAGTAAATACTGATTATTTTTGTTTTGGTTCTGTTCAGTTTTAATCAGTAAAGTTACTGTTGTGTTAAAAGTCACTGCTAGGAAAACATTTATTCAGGTACAAACAAGTAACTACATTTACAGTTAAATCCTTCTGTATATGAAGTAAATATATGATTTTTAAACATACACTGTAGATTTTGCAGTGTTAATTTGGAGACAATGGGACCAAATACACTCTAGAAGAAGTTAAATAAACTCTCTAAGTGTTGATTTAACACTGCAAAATTTACTGTGTAGATGTCTTTGGCTCATGACCCGGTGCAACTCATACATTGTTTTATATTTTTATATATATTAGATTTTTAAAAATACAGCAGATGCGGCTTATATACAAGTGTGGCTTATAGTCCAGAAAATACTGTATTTATTTACAATATTTTACAACAAAAAGTGACTTACTTGACTAGTAAAAAAAACATGTTTAATGTTTAGCCTAAATGCTAATAAACAGTTAGCTAAATATTTAATTTAAGATCAGAGGGTGTTAACATTCCATCAGGCAGTCAAGTGTTCAATGACCAAAGATGAATAAATATGCTGGAAATAAAAGTAAAATCTAATGAGAAATTGCACATGGTTACGTAAGCTAATGAGGCTATTCTGTAAGCTTTCCTCGATAACCACAGTGCTTTGTTGTTCTTCTGATGATTCCGTATCACTATCAATTCCATAGAATTCATTTTCTACTAATTGTAACGGCTTTAGCTGTGTTTACGAAGCCATAGTTCTCCTCAGGGTTTGAGTATTCCATAAATTCTGGTCTATGGGGCTAACTAGCGCTCTATTTATCCTGATTGGTGAAGCTGACTACATATTCTTGCATCACATATTAATCTGACAAGGAGATGCTACAGCGAACCGGCTGCAAGAAACAGAAATAGCAACAGAAATTGGCTGAGGTCTCATTGAACAGCTGAAGATACATCCTGCTTTCTATGTGTATCAGCGATTTCACCTTCCATCACAAATTAGGTGTTGTGGAATAGTGTAGACATAATCACCTGCATGGTGTAATAAATGTGTTATACTGCTGAGTGGCTGCTTTCCACTGCCACCTCTCAGCTCCACTTTCTGAGTCAGTATGTGTGATTCTACCAGAATATCTACTTTATAAAGACACTGAAGATGTTGCTCTTCTAATTACCAGAAGTAGAGGTGAAACTGCACCTGCTTTTTTCCCTTTACTTCCTCTGAATAATACAATAGGCCCAAAGAACACTAGGCCAACACTAGGCCAACACTAGGCCTACACTAGGCCTACACTAGGCCTACACTAGGCCTACACTAGGCCAGCACTAGGCCAACACTAGGCCAACACTAGGCCAGCACTAAGCCAACACTAGGTCAACACTAGGCCAGCACTAGGCCAACACTAGGCCAACACTAGGCCAGCACTAAGCCAACACTAGGTCAACACTAGGCCAACACTAGGCCAACACTAGACCAACACTAGGCCAACACTAGGCCTACACTAGGCCAGCACTAGGCCAGCACTTGGCCAACACTAGGCCAACACTAGGTCAACACTAGGTCAACACTAGGCCAGCACTAGGCCAGCACTAGGCCAACACTAGGCCAACACTAGGCCAGCACTAGGCCAGTACTAGGCCAGCACTAGGCCAACACTAGGCCAGCACTAGTCCAACACTAGGCCAACACTAGGCCAGCACTAAGCCAACACTAGGTCAACACTAGGCCAACACTAGGCCAACACTAGACCAACACTAGACCAACACTAGACCAACACTAGGCCAGCACTAGGCCAGCACTAGGCCAGCACTTGGCCAACACTAGGCCAACACTAGGTCAACACTAGGTCAACACTTGGTCAACACTAGGCCAGCACTAGGCCAGCACTAGGCCAACACTAGGCCAACACTAGGCCAACACTAGGCCAGCACTAGGCCAGCACTAGGCCAGCACTAGGCCAACACTATGCCAGCACTAGGCCAGTACTAGGCCAGCACTAGGCCAACACTAGGCCAACACCCCTCTTTCCTTTTAGTGTAATTGTAAATGATCATGTGTAAACATAGTGTCCTACATCTGATGGAGTACGTACTGAGTGTCCATGAATAATCACTGTCAATGTTAACTTTAATGATTTATTTACTGTATTTTCACACTATAAGGTGAACTGTCAATTAATGTTTTATTTTTATTTATTTTTTTCATCTATAAGGAGCATTAAGTGAAGCTAAACAGGCACAATAACTGAAAACCTTGTTGAGTTGTAACACGGAACAAAACACACTCTTTTTCTGTTAAATCAAACTTTAAAAGAGTCCAAATTATGCGATAAAAAGTCAAAATTTCAAGTCAGTCACACTGTCAGTAAATTAAAATCTTTTCAGTTCACCCTATAGTCCAGAAAATACAATATCTTAATATTCTAATTCTGTGTCCCCAAGACATCTGCTGCCCTAGGCGACCGCCTAGTCTGACTATGACTTCATGTCTCTCATTTTAATTGTCTTTTAATGCATTTTAATCACCTTAATTTTCTTCTATGTTTTATGTAAAGCACCTTGAATTGTCCTGTACATGAAATGCACTATACAAATACATTTTCCTTTCCTAACACCAGCCCTGGTTCCAACACACACTGGATGATTCCTAATAACACACTTGTTTCACAGCACAGTAGTTGGGAAGCACTGACTTAAATAGTCCTTAACAACACCATTTTAATATAAACTATTGTAATGAAGGCATAAATATAGATAACATATTTAGAATACCCCATAATCCCTTTTTCTTTTTTTTTTAGTTCTTGATTCATGGAGACCTTTTTTTTACCCCTGAAAACCACTTGAATTACTTCATTTAAATCCATAATTTGATTCGCCCGAGTATAACCATCTTCCACTGTCCTCACTTTCTCCTTTTTTTTTTTTTGTTCTCCTCTCGGCCTAAACTCTAGTTGCCTCAATGTCACAGCAGCGCGGCAAAGACAATTAAGGTGTATAAATATGTAAATATGGTCACGGCAGCTCAGCGGGAGGAACGGCGTAATGACATTTTCTGCCCTCGTTTGGCTAATCCCCAAGACACCTCCGAATTAGAAACCTTAATGACAACCAATAACGCACAGATGGTCAAACTCTGGGGGCACGCCGGCCGTTCTGATGCTGCCCAGGCTCCTTGTGGCATTGCTCTTCATGCCAACAATGCACACAAACCCCAGTACACACACACACACACACACACACACACACACACACACACACACACACACACACATACACTGTAAACTTAAGTAAGTTAGCAGAACTCCAAAAATTTAAGGCAATTAATTGCCTAAATTATCTTAAGTTGATGAACTTGTATCTTATGATTATAAAATACAAGATTATTATTGTATCTCATAATTTCAACTTTTTATTGCACAATTTTTTACTTTTTATCTCAGAATTTCTCATGATTTTGAAGCAAATGAAGTTAAAATAAAATTTTCCAGAACTTAAAATTTTGATCGCATGTAACTTAAAGGTTGGGGTGGGAGATCTTTTTTTTGGAAAAATGTTTCACCATATCTCATATCACACACTGAAATAAAATGTTTATGGTAAAACAAATGTTTTAGTCCAGTCTAGAGAGTAAACTTTGGCCAATCATTGTACTGATCATCTTTACAATGATTGATTTGCTGATATGTCCATCAATATTTTCTTACAGTGTACCTTATGTATGGATTCATTCTGGTTGTGCTTTGTGACATAATTTTGACCTTTTGCCGCATGATTTTGCCTTTTTATCAAATAATTTGGACGTTGGAAGTTTAATTTATCAGAATAAGAGTGTGTTTTGTTCTGTGTTAAAACTCAACAAGGTTGTCAGTTATTGTGCTTTTTTATCTTCACTTAATGCACCTTATAGTTGAAAAAAATAAATAAAAATAAACCATTCATTGACAGTTCACCTTATAGTGTGAAAATACAGTAAATAAATCATTAAAGTTAACATTGACACTGATTATTCATGGACACTCAGTACGTACTCCATCAGATGTAGGACACTATGTTTACACATGATCATTTACAATTACACTAAAAGGAAAGAGGGGTGTTGGCCTAGTGTTGGCCTAGTGTTTTTTTGTGATTTGAATGATTTATTTCAAACATGTGCAAAGTGCAACAATAATCAATACAACAATAATAATAATAACAATAACATGTCTGAAAAGTACCGTGTTGACCTAAGTAAGTAAGACCTCGTGTTGGTCTAGTGTTGACCTAGTGTTGGTCTAGTGTTGACAGAGTGTTGGTGTAGTGTTGGTCTAGTGTTGGTCTAGTGTTGACCTAGTGTTGGTATAGTGTTGGCCTAGTGTTGGTCTAGTGTTGGCCTAGTGTTGGTATAGTGTTGGCCTAGTGTTGGTCTAGTGTTGGTCTAGTGTTGGTCTAGTGTTGGTCTAGTGTTGGCCCAGTGTTGGCCTAGTGTTGGCCTCATGTTGGCCTAGTGTTGGCCTAGTGTTGACCTAGTCTTGGCCTAGTCTTGGCCTAGTGTTGACCTAGTGTTGGCCTAGTGTTGGCCTAGTGTTGACCTAGTGTTGGCCTAGTCTTGGCCTAGTGTTGACCTAGTGTTGGCCTAGTGTTGGCCTAGTGTTGGCCTAGTGTTGGCCTAGTGTTGACCTAGTCTTGGCCTAGTCTTGGCCTAGTCTTGGCCTAGTGTTGACCTAGTGTTGGCCTAGTGTTGGCCTAGTGTTGACCTAGTGTTGGCCTAGTGTTGGCCTAGTGTTGGCCTAGGGAACCACATTGACCAGAGCCGACCCTGCATAGGCTACATACATTGTCAAGGCCCAGGGACACATGGATAAACCCATGCAAACAGGCGAGGTGCTACAAGCGTACAGGGCAGTAATCATGCGTGGTGCAGAACACACACATGCAGGGTACCTAGACAGATGCCAGCCGTGCCCTTGGGGGTGATCATGGTTGTTACCGGAAGGTCAGGGCTTGGCAGGCCACTTTAAGGCCAAGGTACGGTGTGCTTTCCATGGGCGCGCACGCTTTCGTGTGTGGAGGTTATTGTTTAGTGTCTCAGGTAATATGTCCATCGAGGCTTTGTGGCAGATGTCGTCCATTCGTCTTGTAAAGCTGACATATAGAAACGCTCCCTGTGGTCACATCTCTGGAGACAAAAAGAAGAGGAGAAAATGCAAGGGAAGTGTTTGTGTGTGTGTGTGTGTGTGTGTGTGTGTGTGTGTGTCCATGAAACAGAGAGTTAGAGACAGAGAGCGAGATGTTTTGGCTGGTTTCCTACAGTAATTAGTTCAACCTAGCTATTTGTTCTTCCTGCCTCTATTAGATGAGAAAATGTTTCTTCTGGGAGTAAGCAAGTTCTTGCAGAGGGCAAAACACTGCAAAGAAAAGTAGAAAGAATTGTGAGGTCTGCCAGCTTCATTCTGAAAACACTCACACAGGAGTGGATAATAGGAAACAGCTCATAGGCGCTTATTATAGACCAGTGATTCCCAAACTGGGTGGCGCACCCTGTAAAGTGGTCCCAGAGATACCGTAGAAAGGCCATGGGAAGGGTGATGAGAAACTTAGACTGTACATACGACGCTGGAATACTTTTCTGTCAAAGCGCAGAGAAGTTTGAGAATCAGAAAGAGTTTTATTGCCATTGTTCGTGTAACGCTGCAACATTCAACATATAGTATATCAATAAAAGAAGAGAAAAAAAAAGAATTATATATACATATATATATATATATATATATATATATATATATATATATATATATATATATATATATATATATATATATATATATATATATTAAAAAAAATAAATGTTCCTCTCGCCCCACGTGGGCGGTGTCTCCTTCAGGCTCGGGTCCTCTACCAGAGGCCTGGGAGCCTGAGGGTTCTGCGCAGGATCTTAGCTGTTCCTAGCAATGCGCTCTTTTGTACAGAGATCTCTGATGTTGTTCCTGGTATCTGCTGGAGCCATTCTCCCAGCTTGGGGGTCACTGCCCCTAATGCTCCGATCACTACTGGTAGCACCGTTGCTTTCACACTCCACATTTTCTCTAACTCCTCTTTCAGCCCTTGGTATTTCTCAAGCTTCTCATGTTCTTTCTTTCTCATGTTGCTATCACTGGGGACTGCTACATCTATCACCACCACTGTCTTCTCATGTTTATCCACCACCACTATGTCAGGCTGATTGGCCATCACCATCTTGTCAGTCTGGATCTGGAAGTCCCACAGGATCTTGGCCTGTTTGTTCTCTGTCACCTTTGGGGGGTTCTCCCATCTTGACCCTGGGACCTCCAGTCCATACTCTTTACAGATGTTCCTGTACAGTATGCCCGCTACCTGGTTATGCCTCTCCATGTATGCCTTGCCTGCCAGCATCTTACACCCTGCTGTGATGTGCTGGACTGTTTCAGGGGCTTCTCTACACAGCCTACACCTGGGGTCCTGTCTGATGTGGTAGACCCCGGCCTCTATTGCTCTGGTGTTCAGGGCTTGTTCTTGTGCAGCCATGAGTAGCGCCTCTGTGCTGTCCTTTAGTCCAGCCTTTTCCAGCCACTGGTATGTCTTTTCCATATCAGCCACTTCCTCAATTTGTCGATGGTACACGCCATGCAAGGGTTTATCCTTCCATGATAGCCCCTCTGGTTCCTCGACCTTACTGGGCTTTTGTTGCCTGAGGCATTCACTTAGCAGTTGGTCATTGGGGGCCATTTTCTTGATGTATTCCTGGAGGTTCGCCGTTTCCTCCTGGACAGTAGTTCTGACACTTACTAGTCCTCGGCCCCCTTCCTTTCGCTTAGTGTACAGCCTCAGGACACTGGACTTGGGGTGGAACCCTCCATGCATGGTAAGGAGTTTCCTTGTCTTGATATCAGTGGCTTGTATCTCTTCCAGTGTCCAGGATATTATCCCAGCTGGGTATCTGATTACTGGCAGGGCATAGGTGTTAACGGCCTGGATCTTATTTTTGCCATTCAGCTGACTTTTCAGGACCTGTCTTACCCTCTCTAGGTATTTGGCTGTGGCTGACTTCCGAGCTGCCTCCTCATGATTACCATTAGCGACTGGATAGCGTAGTGGTCTACACCACTGACTTTGGTGCGGAAGGTTGCCGGTTCGAATCCCAGGTGTGCCCTTAGGCAAGGCACTGTACGCTATACATGCCTATACCTCACGATGAGCGATACAATAAATAGAGTCATACCGGCTCGGACGGCGCCCGGGACAACAAGGTCCGCGTTAGGGGTTGAGGAACCAGGACACCCTGATGTTAAATTGGCTACTGGAATAAGACATTCATGGAGCAGGGCAGAGAACATGGTACTGATGGAGTGTTACTACGGGAGTAACCCCAGTGAGAGAGGATGCAGAGGATGTGGGAGAAATGGTTACTTCGAAACCCCACATCCTCACTGACTAAGAAACAGCTCCTAGCTCAGTGTTCGAATATCCGCAATAAGAGGTTGCTATCACAGCTAGAGATCGATGAGGTACAGCGTTGTACCTCATCCACGGTACAAAGATGCTACGGCAAGGGGGAGCCAGGACGACAGGTCAGCTTGGGGGTGGTTTCACCACCACCCCCAAATATCAAGATTGGGTACCAAGCCCCAGAAAGACTAAACACAAGGGCAGCTGACCTGAGAAAGAGAATCATGAAATCCTGGGGGAACACAACTACCTGCTTGCCAAGGCTAAAGAACAAAGTACCAGACCAGTCTCTACTGGAGGACCTGAACACTGCACTGCAAACTGTCCCTACCACTACCATCACTGAGACCAATCAGCTGATGTATGCAGCAGCAACCGTAATCCTTGAGATGCTTGGCTACAAGATGAACAGCCAGAGCAGCCAGTTCGTTGCCCCATGGAGGAGAAGGCTAGAGGCAAAGATCATGGCAGCGCGGAGAGAAGTCAGTGTTTTAACAGAACTAAGCAGAGGTGTGAATCTGAGGAAAGAACTGCCCAAGAAATACAACAAACTGTCCACAGCTGAGGCACTGGAGACTGCTAAGCAAAGGCTCACAGCACTAGCTACCACCTAAAGAGATACACAAGAGAGGTAGAGGCCAGGAGAATAAACCAGGTGTTCTCCACCAACCCAGCTAAGGTCTACTCTCAATGGCAGGGGGGCAAGGTGACAACAGACCCACCTAGGGCTGAAACTGAGCAATACTGGAAGAGCATCTGGGAGAAGGAGGCAACACATAACACCAATGCCCAATGGCTGACAGACTTACAGGCAGAGCACAGCCAACTCCCAGAACAAGCAGACATCCAAACCAGAGTGTCCAAAATGAAGAGCTGGACAGCACCAGGGCCCGACATGATTCATACCTACTGGCTTAAGAAACTGACAGCACTCCATGAACGCCTAGCAGCACAGATGAACCAGCTGCTGATATCGGGAAACCACCCAGAGTGGCTAACCCAGGGCCGGACAGTCCTCATAATGAAGGACCCCCAGAAGGGAACAATACCATCTAACTACCGGCCTATAACCTGCCTCAGCACCACATGGAAGCTTCTATCAGGCATCATAGCGACTAAGATGAGTAGGCACATGGAGCAATACATGAGCAGAGCACAGAAAGGAATAGGCAACAACACCAGGGGAGCCAAACACCAGCTACTGGTTGACAGGGCAATTGCCCGAGATTGCAAGACGAGGAACACCAACCTGTGCACTGCCTGGATTGATTACAAGAAAGCCTATGACTCAATGCCACATACATGGATACTGGAATGCTTAAAACTGTATAACATCAACAGGACACTAAGAGAGTTCATCCAGAACTCAATGAGGCTGTGGAAGACAACTCTGGAGGCCAACTCAAAGCCAATTGCACAAGTGATCATCAGATGTGGCATTTACCAAGGAGATGCTCTGTCCCCCCTGCTGTTCTGCATAGGCCTAAACCCCCTCAGCCAGATCATCTCAAAGAGTGGCTTCGGATACCAGTTCCGAAGTGGAACATCCATCAACCACCTCCTCTACATGGATGACATCAAGCTGTATGCCAAGAATGAGCGTGACATTGATTCCCTAATTCACCTCACCCGGATCTACAGCAAAGACATTGGGATGTCATTGGGACTAGATAAATGTGGGTGGATGATATCTAGAAGAGGAAAGGTGATCACAACTGAAGGGGTTGACCTACCTGAAGGGAATATCACAGATGTGCAGGAAAGTTACAAATATATATATGTATACATATATATACATATACATATATATATATATACATATATATATATATATATATATATATATATATATATATATATATATATATATATATATATATATATACATATATATATACATATATACATATATATATATATATATATATATATATATATATATATGTATATATATACATATAGTATAAAAAATAAAATAAAAAAATATAATAAGCATGCACCAAGATAGAATAAGATAAAAATAAATATAGTGAAAATATGTAACGTGCAATTCTGTGGGGGCAATGTGCAAGTGCAAATGAGACAGAGGTTTTATGTTGGTCATGTGTCCAGTGTTGGCTGCTGTGCTTAGTGCTGGGGAGTCTGCTGTGCTTAGTGCTGGGGAGTCTGATTAAGTCCCTTGGTGTTCAGCAGCCTGGTGGCCAAGGGGAAGAAACTGTTCGTGAAATGGGAGGTTTTGGTCCGAATGGACCGTAGTCTCCTGCCTGAGGGGAGGGGGGAAAAGAGGGCATGTCCAGGGTGATAGGGATCGGCCATGATCCGTCCTGCACGCCTCCTGGTCCTCGAGGTGTAAAGGTCTTTGATGGAAGGTAGTCCATCACCTTCTCAGCGGTGCGCACAACTGGCTGCAGCCTCAGCCTGTCCCTGGTGGTGGCTCCAGGGTACCACACGGTACCCACGGTTTCTGCCAATAACAAGTAAATGTGGAGAAAACTAATGATTTGAAAAGACTGGCAGTGGAATAAAAGTTGACCTTATTAATGTGTGAAGAGAAGTGGGTACATACCTGTCACCTGTGGCTGCTCGCTTTCGTGCCACGACAAAGACTGAGGAATGTTTTTCCATAAAGGACAGGACATCTATAACTGCCAAAAAACATTGGACGTGACTTTTTAATTTCAGTTTTCTATAATATGCTGGGTGATAAATGCTTTACATTTAGGGTAGAGATCTGTAGGTGTGGTCCCACTGAGCCAGTATCCTGCTATGTTTTATGGTATGTTCAAACTGCAAGTAAATGTTCCCAAATCTGACTTTTTGCCTCCATTTGACCTCTATATGACCTATAAAAGGGATAGTGTAGTATTTTTCACATGAATCTGTATGGGATCAGCGTCTTTACTCTGGTCCACCCACAGTGATTTGGAGTCCATTATTTCAGTGCGTCATATCGTCTCGCTGCAAAGTTTCTCCCCTTGTGTTGCTGTATTCCTACAACAAGTGGTCGTTTGTATGGAAGTGTACAAATGTGTGGAAGTTCTCCATTATTATTCATTCACCTGTGATTGCAATGGCATGTTAAAGAAAGTATGTACTCAAAACATTCATGGGTGTTACGACAAAAACAGAAGGAAAGAAACCTGAATGATGCCCTTTGTTTCATTGGCTTCCTATACATAAGATAATATATCCAGCTGTCAATCACAAAGACAGCTGGAGAAACGACATATTCTCCATTACATGAGCATATATAATGGTGTTTGCAGTAGTATTGTACAGTTTAGTACAGTTCACACACAAAACATGTATCAACCCACCAGAGACACCAACCATTTCAGACACCTTCCTCCATGCCTTTAGATAAGTGTCTCCATACATAATAATAATAATAATAATAATAATAATAATAATAATAATAATAATAATAATAATAATAAAGTTGATTTATATAGCATCTTTCAAGAGCATAAAAGTCACAGGTGTTTTACAAAAGTAATAGAGGCATAAAACATATAAGCAACATAAAAGGCATAAAACATTCAATAAAAGAAGGAAGCAACATAAAAACAAATAGATACAGACCTACAGAAGTAAAACAAAAACTCAAAGAAAGGTCTTTAGCTGCTTTTTAAAGTTGTCATTCCACTGAAAACCACTTTTCCACTTTTCTCCTTTTGTAATCTGATGGGTCACCCTGTTGTTACCATGGTGATGGGTCACCCAGAGTTACCATGGTGATGGGTCACCCAGAGTTACCGTGGTGATGGGTCACCCACAGTTACCAACACATGCTACGTTTGCTGCAGGTGTGTCTCCTCCACTGATGGATTTACCATCATTCATACAAAACAACAGAGAAACCAGACACTCAGAAAAGGTCTGTCCACTACACGTCACTAGGACATTGGCCCCACCCACCTGGGGTTAAGCCCCTCCCCAATCTGCAGTAGCATTAGCATTAGCATCTACTAGAGCAGACGGCGCCACAGTAGCTGCTGCACAAACTGTAAAAAAACTGTTGGATCAAACTGGTTCATGTGTCTCTTTTTTTAACTGCACGTTTTCAAAACAAGTGACGTCACCAAACCTAGCTGGATGTTACTCTGGGATGGTAAACACACACAGAGCCAGAGGGGAGGGGGGAGTGTTCCTTCACACATTCTGAGCCAATCACAGACGCCTCATCAGCGCGTCATGGACATGTATGAGGAAGTAGAAGTAAACTGTGTTGTTCCACCTCCAGTCATTTTTCTACCGTGAAAAAACAACTGGAAACAAAACAATCTGAACGTTTTTATAAATAGAACCAACACACAATGAATTCAATAACAATGAAGAACAACTATATTAATAAATAAGCATAGAATGAGTCCTTTAATAAAGTTAATATTAATAAATAAGCATAGAATGAGTCCTTTAATAAAGTTAATATTAATAAATAAGCATAGAATGACAAAAACTCACACCTCATAATTGCTTGGAGCAAGTTTTTCTCAATAACGATCAATGCGCTAGCGTTGTCACTGCTAACAGCTATGCACCTGCCCCTAGCAGCCGCGAACTCTGCGGTCTATTACAGCACATGTGGGCGGGTCTATCACAGGACATGTGGGCGGGTCTATCACAGCACATGTGGGCGGGTCTATCACAGCACATGTGGGCGGGTCTATCACAGCACATGTGGGCGGGTCTATCACAGCACATGTGGGCGGGTCTATCACAGGACATGTGGGCGGGTCTATCACAGCACATGTGGGCGGGTCTATCACAGCACATGTGGACGGGTCTATCACAGCACATGTGGGCGGGTCTATCACAGCACATGTGGGCGGGTCTATCACAGGACATATGGGCGGGTCTATCACAGCACATGTGGGCGGGTCTATCACAGCACATGTGGGCGGGTCTATCACAGCACATGTGGGCGGGTCTATCACAGCACATGTGGGTGTGTGTATATGTGTGTGTGTGTGTGTGTAACCCCCCCCCTCCCTGCTTTAACCTTCCTCTTGTGTTATTGTTGCCACAGACTCATTTTAAGTTTTAAATGCATTAATAAATCACATAAAATGTGTGTTTTACTTCAAGGCTTCATGAAACTATCATGAACCTCTATTTTAACAAATATAATAATAATAAAAAAGTCTTTTCACTAACTTATGAAATACTCTGTATGAAATTCAGACCTTTGTTTTGTTAGTGTCAGTTTGGACTCAGTTATAAAAATAAGGTTAGAGCCGAAACCAAAATCCTCAGCGCTTTGTCGACCAACAACACACTTACAAACAGATCATCTACCTGTCAGTTTTACTGCATTTTTGTGTATTTTTGGCCATTTTTTGTAAGTTTTTCTCTGTTTTTAAGGAATATTATCTATTTCTATGGTATTGTAGTATATTTTTAGTACATTTTATTTTATTTTTAAGTGCATTTTAGTGTATTTTAGTCTTTCAAAAATCCTCTGTATGCAATAGGACGGTACTACAACCAATCAGTGTAATCTTTAGGATGACGTAGTTAGAGCGCCTGAAAGTTGACGGAGGAGTCTGGACAAAGTTAGGAATGACTAAACAAAATGGTGGATTATGGAGCTGAACGACTGTTGTCGCTTCTGTAAAAAGAATTTAAAGATTGTTGACGTTTTCTCACATTCTTCACTCATCTGTGATAAAAGGAAATCTACACCTGTTGTTGTTCTTCTTCTATGGTTGTTTACGCTTGTTTCTCTACCAATCGTCGCAGCATCAATTTTTTAGGCCCGCCCTCTGACTCTATACTTCACTGTGATTGGTGACCAGTTTCAGGGAAATCTAGACAAAAGTTAAATCATGCGTAACTCGACTATTACTAGGATTCTAGCATGGTGAGACTAGAAAGCAGCAATTCGTTATGTATTTTTAATCATATGTGACCCACCACCAGTAAACCAGGCATAAGTGTGTGTAAATCCAAACAGAGTTATGTGTGTATCTTGGTAGAGTGGAAACTAAGGTTTAAGATGGTGAAAAAATGATGTTTCTATCACAAGTAGAACCAAAGTTATGGTCATTTTAATATCCACATTTGGACATATTTTACAATTTGCATATTTTTAGATATTGTCCGTTAAAGTTTTGGACTGTTTTGGGGTAGGAAGTCCTTAGCAACGCATAATAATTTGTATCCGATTGACACAAATTGTTGACAGATGTTAAAGGACACTCTGATGGACATGTCACAGAAGTTTTATATATTATAATAATAGGACAGAAGTGTGACGTATTATAATCATTTGGCTTACACCATTGGACAGAACATTCAATATAAGCTTTTACCTCGTACCAAACACTTGGGTGTTTACCCACGGAACGGAGATCGTTTTGTTCGGCGAAAAGAGGTGGAAGTCGTCTTTGTCTTTGCTCAGCAATACCTGAACTTTTGTCACCGCTTAAATAATTGACTCAATAAACACCTTTATTGATTGGATTTCAATGTAATGACCACAGGAAGTGAACATAGAGGTGTTAAGGTACCGTTTTTTGATAAGATGTAAACACTAATAACAAATCACCTTCCAGCCTAAATTTGGCTGTAGCTCTGAACGGCTCAGCGCGACTTATGCCTGGTTTGGTGGTGGTGGGTCATATATTGTAATATTTTGACAAAGTATATTTTTCTTTATATTATATACATATATTGTTTAAGATAAATTTCAGGCCAGTAATATATATAGTATATGGAGAAATATATTTTTGTTTCATAAGGGAAACCATGTGGAGGTTATTGCAAAAAGCAGCTAAACCAGTGGGAATATATGCGGAAGAAAACGTAGTTGTTCAGTTGCTAACATGGCTGTTATCTTACACAGTTACAAATGAAGTTTTTATGAGTGAAAAGGTGTGAGTAGAAAGTAAGAGAACTTAAATATAGTGGCTTTTAACAGCCAGAATCTGCACTTCCTAACAGTCTTGATCCTTGGACGTTTCTTTGTTCAGTCTAATTACATTCGCTCTCAGGCAATCGCTGTAAAACACAGGTAGTCATTCTTTTCCTTTCCTGCCCTCGTGGCTCATTTTATTTTTTCATGTTGCTGCATAAAAGAAAAGGCTCCTCAGTGCCAGGGAAATCATTATCATAGACTGGGATGTTGTGAAAAAGTTTTGGAGATAGATTCTTAACACCATACAACATATATTTGAATGTGTCGTTCACTTTCAAAACTTTTAACTTTTTTTTGGGTGTATACGACAAGAATGGAGGAAGAAAGACAAATATTTAACCCTGACCAGAACCGACCCTGACAGGGTCGGTTCTGGTCACTGCAGTGCCCTAGGCCAGCACTAGACCAGTACTAGGCCAACACTAGGCCAACACTGGGCCAACACTAGGCCAACACTAGGCCAACACCCCTCTTTCCTTTTAGTGTAATTGTAAATGATCATGTGTAAACATAGTGTCCTACATGTGATGGAGTACGTACTGAGTGTCCATGAATAATCACTGTCAATGTTAACTTTAATGATTTATTTACTGTATTTTCACACTATAAGGTGAACTGTCAATGAATGGTTCATTTATTTATTTTCATATATAAGGAGCATTAAGTGAAGCTAAACAGGCACAATAACTGACAACCTTATTGAGTTGTAACACGGAACAACACACACTCTTATTCTGATAAATCAAACTTTAAAAGAGTCCAAATTATGAGATAAAAAAGTCCAAATTCCAAGTCACTACGCACGGCCACCATTACATGCACCTTAAATCCCACTAAAACACGATTAAAACTTTATTAAAATGCAGCTAAAAGTCATAAAACTCTTCCCTCTCTCTCTCACCTTCTACCTTCTGCCGCTTTAAGCTCCGCCCACTTCCACCCCTCCACCCCTGAGTCAACACAGGCTTCTTCCCTAATGTGTTATAGAATAGAATTTAATTTAAGTATAGTTAAAAGGTTTGGATTATCAAAATGGCACAAACAGTGGATGTAAAAAAAAACCACCCAATAAAAAATAAATAATTTTATATAAAAAAAAGACATATAATTCTTCAAGCTCATTTAGTATTTTCGTAGAGTCAGAGTGAGCGTTTCTTCACTGACAGACTCCCAGATAATCCTATTACCCATCATTCCTCAGTTCTGATTCACTATGGAGATATAATATTATTCTGAATGAGGAAGCCTCATTATACATTTTGTCAGTGAATTATTAACAGCCTTAACAAATTACTAGAAGTCGTTTAAATATTTATTAAGCACCTTAACGCTCACCGTCAGTTGATCAGTTGAGCTCATTACACACTTTCCTCGGTAACAAAGCAGAGGCTGCCATTTTTGATCTATTTTTTTTTCTTAATGGCCAGAATATATGGATGACAACGATGCCTATATGCTATAGGTGCCTGTTAAAAGTCCGAAACTCATTTAATTGGTCCGTCAGATGTGAGCCGGTCTGCAAACATGACTAACCACGACACAGGATTAGCGTTGAGGTCGAAAATCAAATTAAAGCTGGACAGAGCGGTTTGGGCTTTCCTTTTCATCTGGCTCTGTCATTTTTATTTATTTTTTTTGATGAAAGTCTTTGTGTTTTTAATATCTAAATCCTCTTTAATAAGTGGAACCATGGGATTTGTATGTTTAGTTTGACCAACAAAAAAAAGAAAAGATTTTTTTTTATTTTTACAACAGCATTTATTTACATATTTAAATTCTTCACACAATAGATAGATAAAGTGTTTTGTGTTTGTAAAATAAAGTAAATACATAAATAGAACAAGAATATAAAGTTTGTAGAAGAACATATTGGGACAAAGATATCAGTACATTTTAATTTAATTTTAAGTGTAATTGTTAATAAGTAGTGCAGAAAATGATAATAATAATAATAATTAGTTGAGGCTGTTTTGGAACTTTGTACTGGAATTACTGAACAAAAATAATGATATATTTCTAATGTCACATTTGACTTGTTATCTCATAATTATGATTTTCACTCCCAATTTTGGCATTTTATCTGTCTTTGTTGTGATTTTGACTTTTTATCACATTATTTTTGATGTTTTATCACATTATTTTGATGTTTTATCACATTATTTTTGATGTTTTATCACATTATTTTTGATGTTTTATCACATTATTTTGATGTTTTATCACATTATTTTTGATGTTTTATCACATTATTTTTGATGTTTTATCACATTATTTTGATGTTTTATCACATTATTTTGATGTTTTATCACATTATTTTTGATGTTTTATCACATTATTTTTGATGTTTTATCACATTATTTTTGATGTTTTATCACATTATTTTTATGTTTTATCACATTATTTTGATGTTTTATCACATTATTTTTGATGTTTTATCACATTATTTTGATGTTTTATCACATTATTTTGATGTTTTATCACATTATTTTTGATGTTTTATCACATTATTTTTGATGTTTTATCACATTATTTTTGATGTTTTATCACATTATTTTTGATGTTTTATCACATTATTTTTATGTTTTATCACATTATTTTTGATGTTTTATCACATTATTTTTGATGTTTTATCACATTATTTTTATGTTTTATCACATTATTTTGATGTTTTATCACATTATTTTTGATGTTTTATCACATTATTTTGATGTTTTATCACATTATTTTTGATGTTTTATCACATTATTTTTGATGTTTTATCACATTATTTTTGATGTTTTATCACATTATTTTGATGTTTTATCACATTATTTTGATGTTTTATCACATTATTTTGATGTTTTATCACATTATTTTTGATGTTTTATCACATTATTTTTGATGTTTTATCACATTATTTTGATGTTTTATCACATTATTTTTGATGTTTTATCACATTATTTTGATGTTTTATCACATTATTTTTGGTGTTTTATCACATTATTTTTGATGTTTTATCACATTATTTTTGATGTTTTATCACATTATTTTGATGTTTTATCACATTATTTTTGATGTTTTATCACATTATTTTTGATGTTTTATCACATTATTTTTGATGTTTTATCACATTATTTTTGATGTTTTATCACATTATTTTGAGTTATATCTTGTTATTTTGATTTTTTATCTCCTGATTTTGACTTTTTCTGGAGGTCAAAGGTCACATGTGTCCAAATTAACTTGTGTAACACTGTTTGTGTCAAATATAGACATATCATGCTATAACTTAATCAATACTGGATATATTATCATAATATTATACACACTGACACATAGTTACATATAACCAAATTATCAATATTGCAAAAGGTCATAGGTCGCATTGAGCAGAAAGGTCAAAATCACATTATTGGCTCTAATTCAAGAACAGGTTGTCATAGAAACTGCAGATTGATGAATAATTTCTTTTTCATTTATCTGAGGTCATCATTCGATTCATTCTGTTGGAAAATATGTCTAAATATGTCTTATTTTTTAAGTTTAAACGGCACTTAAAATAAACCCAGTTTCATTAAAGTACCCATCTGTAACCTTTCCTAAGTCACTTATTATCCTTCACTATATAATTATCATTCCTATTTTGTATTTTTCTGTGTAAATTTGGTCTTTCTCCTATATTTCATTCACAGATAAGTTAAATGTTCGTAAATCTGTCCAAATGGGACCAAGAAAAGCTGGGGAACCAAATTTCATCTCAATTATTTACATATAGACAGGATTAGTTTTTAATATTTTCCATCAGTAGATAAGATGTTCAGGTCTTTGAGGGTTAAAGCTGCACTATTTTTCTTTTTAATTAAGAATGGACCAAAGACCATGAGCGCGTTTGATATAAAAAAAAGATTATCTAGTTTTGATACTGCTGGAGAACGAGCCGTCTTAACACCTTTCATGTCATTATTTTGATTTTACAGATGAACCTTTGTATTTGATCCAGTCTTGATAGTCTTATTAAATTAAATCCCATGTGTTATTTTCTGCAGAAATGCTCGACTAATGAACGGTACCTGCTAATAATCAAAGAACAGTTACTAAAACAAGCAGGTAAACATCATGGCAGGTTCAGCAACTGTGATAATTTCCCTCAGGAATTTGTATAGAAACAACACGTAAAGTAAATACACAATTTATGAACATTAAATACTCAGAAACAGCATTTATAATGACTTCTGCTGTTAATTTGTGTCTGTTGTGCAAATATGCCGCAGTTTGTCAACATTTCTGTGATGGTTTCATTTTTCTGTGGTTCCATCTTGTAAAAATGACTGTATAGAAAAAAAAAGAACATACGCAGGATTTAGAAGTTTACTTCTTTGATGATTTACAGTTTTTTCATCAATAACCATCGAGGGCATTTGTAATCTGGGTTCATATGCAACACTGACCTTCATGCAAAATGAAAAGGTGTGTTCCTTTTATTCATTATCATTTATCTTTATCTTATTTTGTCTTTATTCATGTCTGACATTGATGTTGAACTGCTAGTTTTAGAAGATTGAAGGTGAATTTGTCATGTTACTGGTTGTGGGCTCCAGAGAATTCTGTTCTTCTTCCTGATGGATGCATGGATGGGTGTATGTATGTATGTATATATATATATAAACAGTATATGTATTCGTACTGAACCATTGAAAACAGCGTTCTGTTCCGTACAGCCCCATACCAAACAAGTATGTTTGTATGTTTTTTTCACGGTAGAAAAATGACTGGAGGTGGAACAACACAGTTTACTTCTACTTCCTCATACATGTCCATGACGCGCTCATGAGGCGTCTGTGATTGGCTCAGAATGTGTGAAGGAACACTCCCCCCTCCCCTCTGGCTCTGTGTGTGTTTACCATCCCAGAGTAACATCCAGCTGGGTTTGGTGACGTCACTTGTTTTGAAAACGTGCAGTAAAAAAAAGAGACACATGAACCAGTTTGATCCAACAGTTTTTTACAGTTTGTGCAGCAGCTACTGTGGCGCCGTCTGCTCTAGTAGATGCTAATGCTAATGCTACTGCAGATTGGGGAGGGGCTTAACCCCAGGTGGGTGGGGCCAATTTCTGAGTTTCTGGTTTCTCTGTTTTCTATGAATGATGGTAAATCCATCAGTGGAGGGGACACACCACGCAGCAAACGCAGCATGTGTTGGTAACTCTGGGTGACCTATCACCATGGTAACTCTGGGTGACCTATCACCATGGTAACTCTGGGTGACCTATCACCATGGTAACTCTGGGTGACCTATCACCATGGTAACTCTGGGTGACCCATCAGATTCCAAAAGGGGAAGAGTGGAAAAGTGGTTTTCATTGGAATGACACCTTTAAGATGTTGGAAATAGATTTTTTTTTACTGTTCAGTCATTCATTGAATGGATCTATGTAAAGACTGTACAGTGAGAACATCTTGGCCTGTTGTGTTCATAAACGCAAAAATCGTGGAGTGTATTATTAGAACTGGATTCCAAACACCAGAATGACGCCAGTTCTTTGGCAGCTCATTTCACCCAAAACCCAAAAAGAGTCTGGCTTCGAGTGTTACTTCTGCACTGTGCCAAAAACTGTAGAAACAAGGGGTTGAAACGTTAGTTGTTTTATATATATATATATATATATATATATATATATATATACATAATATTTTTAACCCACATTTTATTAAATCTGGTTTCCCGTGCCCCCAGTCCCACCCCTATTCCACTTTTGCCCACCCACTCTGACTCTGGACCTCCAGTCCCATCACAAGGTTTCACCCTGCAGGCCTTCAGAGAGAATGAGGTCCTGGATGAACTGCTAAAGCTCAATCCCAATAAACCAGCTGGCTCTGATGGGGTGGGGCCCCTATTCTTCAGGATGGCGGCCCACTCTATTGCAGCTCCCCTGACATATCTTTTCAATCTATCTATCCGCACCTCAAAAATTCCACCTGCTTGGAAAGCAGCTTTAGTGCATCGCCTTTTTCAGGGAGGTGATCGGGCTGATCCAAATTGTTACAGGCTAATCTCTATTCTGCCCTGTCCAGCAAAAATACTGGAAAAACTAGTAAATCAACAACTCACCTGGTACCTGGACACTTATAACATTCTCTCAAATGTACAATCCAGATTCCGTACTGGTTTTGACTTTGTCACTGCAACTTTAAAAGTTCTGAATGGCATAATTTTTGCTCTGGACTCCAAACTGTACTGTGCTGCAATTTGTCTGTCGCTAAAGGAGTCCCCCAGGGTTTAAGCCTTCCCCCAACTCTCTTCTCCATTTATATTAAGAACATTGCTCTCGCAGCCCATAACGCCTCAGTCCATCTAAATGCAGACGACACAGACCTTTACACTGTCGGCCCCACCCCTGACATTGCCTACAATTCACTTCAAACCAGCTTCTGTTCAATCCAACACATCGTCTCCTCTGTCAACCTCCTCCTTAACACCAAGAAAACCAAGGTCATGTGGTTTGAGAGGAAGGTCCTGGCAAGGCGGGCTGTTGAAGGAGCTCTGCTTCACCTCCCACCAACCATATCTTCACCTCACTGGACGGGTCTCCACTGGAACAGGTCACAGAATATAAACACCTGGGACTTTGGTTAGATAGCTCCCTCTCCTTCACAACCCACATCAACAAACTCTGCTTCCTGTACAGGATGTGCTCCACTTTCACTCCGTCTGCTAAACTAATGCTGATTCAAATGACCATCCTTCCTATGTTGCATTATGGGGACGTCATTTACAGAGTCGCTTGCAAGAGCACCATCTACAAGCTGGATGTGCTGTACCACTCTGCAATCCACTTTGTCACCAACGCCCCCCTCAGAACTCACCACTGCAGGTTATACTCCTCCATTAACTGTCCATCACTGCAGACACGACGCAACATACACTGGTTCACACTCATTTATAAGTCCCTTTGTCTGCCCCCCCTACCTCTGACACCTATTACAATTCACAGCTGCCCCCTACAACACTCGGTCTGCTCACCTGATCCAACTTGAGGTCCCAAAACTTCATCTACCATAGTAGAGAAATCTTTCAGGACTGCCGCTGACTGGAACTATTCACAAAAAAGACTCAAACTGGAATCTTTTGTCCCCAGATCCACCTTTAAAAACTCTATTCCAGCCCCGTCCTCAAGGACACCTGCCACTGCTTCTCACCACAATAACCCGTAAACCCCTGCCCCCTAGTATGTGTGACCCCCCCCAGACCCCACCCTACAGTATGAGTGCTATATGTAGCGGTCCGCTGTGTTTTATGTCACTGGATCTTCCAGAAGTGTTGTCTGTTGTATGTTTTTTAACCACAACTTTATGTTTATCTGTTTTTATCTGTTTATCTGTTTTTAGCCCTCTACCCTTTCCCCTCAAGTGACTCGAGATTTCTTCTTTTTCCCACTGGGTTTTGAAGTTTTTTCTTGCCGAGAAGGAGGGTCTAAGGACAGGGGATGCCTGGGACTTTTTCATGTATCTCTGTAGTTGATTGTGTTTTTGTAAAGCCGTTTGAGACGACTTTGTTGTGATTTAGGGCTTTATAAATAAAATTGAATTGAATTGAACTCTGGCCATCGTTGTAAATAAGAATGTGTTCTTAACGACTTGCCTGCTTAAATAAAGGTTAAATAAAATACAAAAAATAAAATATGGCTTTATCTCAAAATCAGTTTTTTGGGGGGGTAAAATATTGTTTTTTAGAATTTTATTTTTAGAAAATATATCATCTACTGGAGAAAAATGTTAACACTTGGAAATGATACCTATGGATCCTATGAACTTTTTTCTCCCACCTCTATCTCTGATCATTGTGGAAACACCTTTTGGTGACCTTTGACCTACATTCACCAAAATTTAATGGAAATTGGTCCAGTAGATTTTGCGTAAACCGGCTTACGGACGGATGGGGTGGTAATATTCTTGTCTTGTCTTATGTTTGGTTGTAGCACCAGTAAAAGAAAAGTAGATGTCAGCACAAGGCTTTATGTGCCACAGTTCAATATTATTGATAATGATCTGACTTTACATGACAAAAGAAGAAGAAAAATGTTCCCATTAGAGATTTAGAACCAGAAGATGCCATTTGCAGAAAACATCTGGCTGTAACAAGAAAAGGTCAGTGGGAAAAAAAAAGCAATTTCCATACTTGAAAAGAGGGTGGTTTACATGCAAAGATTTTATCATTAAACAGACGAAATAGTGAAAAATGACCTGAGGGTGGAAAAGAAAGGTGTTCCAAAGATTAATGAAGACGACAGGAAGTGAAGACCAAACTGGAAGAACAAGTACAGCTACTGGTGTGAAAAAGTACTCTGGTAAAAGTACAAGTAGTGTCGTAAAAGTTAAAAAAAAAGTGCCGTATTGTCCGCACTATAAGGCGCACTATGAACGCATGGTTTATTTTAGAGGTGTTTTTCATATACAAGTTACACTGGACTATAAGGTACATTAAGTGAAGTTAAAATTATGAGATAGAAAGTCAAACTTCCAAGTCACTGAGCACAATCCATGCATAAGGCGCTCTGTAGCTTTTCTGTTCACCTTATAGTCTGGAAAATATGGTACAAGTTCTCAAGTTAAAAATTAAAACTGCATTTATTTGCCATGGATGAAAATTATTTATTTAACTAGAAAAAAAACGTTTCTAAAGTCTCCAAAAATAAAACCTTGAAAAGTGAGTTAGTGTGTAGATGATGTGTTTGACCGGGTTCTGTTGGAAACTATGGAAAAATATAAAAAGTCACCATTATGAGAAATAAAACTGCATTATGAGATTTAATGGAAAAATTATGAGATAACAGAATAAGAATAAGATAAGAAATGCATATTTATGAAAGAAAGATTTGAAAATGTGCGATAAAAAGTTAAAATTATAAGATTAAAAAAAGTTGTAATTATAAGATAAAGTCACAACCATACGATAAAGTAGAGATATTTATATAAATGTAAAGAGTATAAAGTACAGATATTTATATAAATTTAAAGAGTATGAAGTACATATATTTATGAACAAATATAGGGAGTATAAAGTAAAAATAAATACTAAAGTAAAGTACATATACCTAAAAAACTCTACTTAAGTACAGTAATGAAGTACTTTTACTTCCTTCTACCTCTATCAGATCCAGAAAATGAGGTAAAATGCAGAATGTGCAGAACTGTTCTACAGTCTCTGACGTGCAGGCTGACATACAGTACAGTACACTGCAGTACAGTAAAGTACAGTACAGTACACTGCAGTACAGTATAGTACAGTACAGTACACTGCAGTACAGTACAGTACAGTACAGTACACTGCAGTACAGTATAGTACAGTACAGTACACTGCAGTACAGTACAGTACAGTACAGTACAGTACAGTACAGTACAGTACAGTACAGTACACTGCAGTACAGTACAGTACAGTACAGTACAGTACAGTACAGTACAGTACAGTACAGTACAGTGCAGTACAGTACAGTGCAGTATAGTACAGTGCAGTATAGTACAGTACAGTGCAGTACAGTGCAGTGCAGTACCGTACAGCACAGCACAGCACAGTACAGTACAGTGTAGTGCAGTACAGTACAGTACAGTACAGTACAGTGCAGTACAGTGTAGTACAGTACAGTACAGTACAGTGCAGTGCAGTGCAGTCCAGTACAGTGCAGTCCAGTACAGTACAGTACAGTACAGTACAGTACAGTACAGTACAGTACAGTGCAGTACAGTACAGTGCAGTACAGTACAGTGCAGTATAGTACAGTGCAGTATAGTACAGTACAGTGCAGTGCAGTGCAGTACCGTACAGCACAGCACAGCACAGTACAGTACAGTGTAGTGCAGTACAGTACAGTACAGTACAGTGTAGTACAGTACAGTACAGTACAGTACAGTACAGTGCAGTGCAGTGCAGTCCAGTACAGTGCAGTGCAGTCCAGTACAGTCCAGTACACTGCAGTACAGTATAGTACAGTCCAGTACAGTCCAGTACACTGCAGTACAGTATAGTACAGTACAGTACACTGCAGTACAGTACAGTCCAGTATAGTATAGTACAGTACAGTACACTGCAGTACAGTACAGTGCAGTGCAGTACCGTACAGCACAGCACAGCACAGCACAGCACAGTACAGTGTATTGCAGTACAGTACAGTACAGTGCAGTACAGTGTAGTGCAGTACAGTACAGTACAGTACAGTGAAGTACAGTACAGTACAGTGCAGTACAGTACAGTACAGTACAGTACAGTACAGTACAGTACAGTACAGTGCAGTGCAGTGCAGTACAGTGTAGTGCAGTGCAGTACAGTCCAGTACAGTCCAGTGTAGTACAGTACAGTACAGTACAGTACAGTGCAGTGCAGTACATTGCAGTCCAGTGCATTACAGTACAGTGCAGTACAGTACAGTACAGTACAGTACAGTACAGTCCAGTGCAGTACAGTACAGTGCAGTACAGTGTAGTGCAGTACAGTACAGTGGAGTACAGTCCAGTACAGTGCAGTACAGTGTAGTGCAGTACAGTCCAGTACAGTACAGTACAGTACAGTACAGTACAGTACAGTACAGTACAGTACAGTACAGTGTAGTGCAGTACAGTACAGTACAGTGGAGTACAGTGGAGTACAGTGCAGTACAGTGTAGTGCAGTACAGTCCAGTCCAGTCCAGTCCAGTGCAGTACAGTACAGTGCAGTACAGTCCAGTACAGTACAGTGCAGTACAGTGTAGTGCAGTACAGTCCAGTACAGTACAGTACAGTACAGTACAGTACAGTGCAGTACAGTGTAGTGCAGTACAGTGCAGTACAGTCCAGTACAGTGCAGTACAGTCTAGTGCAGTACAGTACAGTACAGTATACTTCACTCAGCTGTAATATTGACATTTTTTACTATACATTAATAGGCTTTAAAATGCAGATTATTTTACAAATACAGTCTCCTATCAGCTGCCCTGAAAATAAACCACCGCCTTGAGAGAGAAAATCTACAGATGTGTGCTCAAAGGTCATATTCATCCATGAAAAGCATTCCTTCCAAACATTCCATCCATGAAATGATCATCATGCTTTGTGTGAAGCCGCTCTGTCTTTATACTTTCCTGCTGATAATATAAAGCAGTACACTTTCACACTGTGTTGTGCATGAATTGCAGGGATGATTGTCAGGGGAAACAAATGTGTGTGCTTCATTTACTCCTCAGTTGACTGTAACTCCATGTATACATCTGAAGAGTTGTCAAGAATATATGACGTCCTACGAGTCAAATAGCCGAGCTGCGCTATCCCTATTCATTCCACCAGGGTCAGTGTTGGTCATAGTCAGACTAGGCGGTTGCCTAGGGCACCAGAGGTCTTAGTGGCACCACAGAATTAGAATATTAAGATAGTGTATTTTCTGGACTATAAGGTGAACTGAAAATACTTGACTTTTCTCACAGTGAAACTAATATATGGATTAAATCTGGTCGTGTTTAGTGACTGGGAATTTAAACTTCTTATTTGACATTTTCTTCCACTATATTAGCAGTATGTAAATACTAAGAACTTAATATTCAAATGAATATCATCATTTTGGTCAATCAAGTCGCGTGTATTTGTACATTGATGTTTATGTGGTCATGATGCAGACAGAGCAGCAAGACCAAGAGGACAGTAGCTTACATGGAGGGAGAGGACAGGCAGTGAAGATGAGCTGGTAAGACAAGTCTAAACAACATGAGGATGTGTGTGTGTGTGTGTGTGTGTGTGTGTCTGTGTGTGAAATAATAAGGAACACGTTTACAATTGCTCTTTTTGTATTTTGTGTTTTGCAATTTTTTTCCTGACTTGACATACAATAAAAACAAGCTTTTAATTGTAACTTGTTAATTGGTCATTATACTGTATTTCTTAAACCTATGGTCTGTACAGGCACATCTTTATCAATAGACCTATATGACAATTGCACAAAATTCACTTAAAATATTTTGGGAAGGGCTAATATTTGGACCAATGGCTGAAATCTACTGTTCTACATGTATGTCATGGGTTGAGGGTTTATCTTACAGGTCACCCTAAAATGCATTAAAATGCAGGAAATTACATCTAAAAATCTAAAATATTTAGAATATGCTCTGCACCTCTAATTTGGACCCCCCCTAATATCTATACCATGGGTTCGCCCTCGTACATACATATTGGCTCCGCCCATGTGGGAACTGTCAGATCTCCAGGGGAGGAGTGGAGGTCATGTGACATATGACGAAGCAGCAGAGTCAGAAAGAACCAGTTCCTTCACAAACACAGTCAAGAATGTTCAGATGAAGGAGTGAACAGAGCTAGAGGTGGAGGGAAAGAACCAAGAAGAAAAACTGCACTGAAATATTACTCTTAATTTATGTTATTAGTTAGATATGAACATTGTAATACAGAGGAGGAAAAGAAAAGTACGAGAGGCAAAGAGTCAAAATAAAACATTTGTTACTGTGTTGTTTTGTTGGATTCAGCTTTAATCACAAACAGAGGTAATAATAATAATAATAATAATAATAATAATAATAATAATAATAATAATAATAATAATAATAATAATAATAATAATAATAATAATAATAATAATAATAATAATAATAATTTCAGTTTATTCCTGAAGCAGGACCCAGCTCAGGACTTTCAAAATGATCCAGATTCTTCTAGATTAGCCAGATTCCAACAGTAACAACCGGTGGAGCGAACTGATGACGTAGGTGAGTGTTGAAGGGGTGTCCCAATTCATAGGGGTTGATTTTCAAGGGGCAGGGGTGTAATGAGATTGAGCCTTAGAGTATTTAACCATGCAGTGGAAACTAATGACGAAGCACTTTACCAACATTTATCATCATAAAATCAACATTTTCTCACTTTCTCACCTGACTTGTCTTGTCTTCCCACTCCTTTTCGAGCACAAAAAAAATGTTGATCACTTTGATTGATGTTTTGATGATTTTGGTGATTGAAATAAAATTGAGTTGAAAACGCAACACCCACCGCCGCTGCAAAAATCTCCCAGATTCTGCTAGAGAAATGGTAAATGGACTGCACTTATATAGTTCTTTTCCACCTTCATGGTTCAAAGCGCTTTACATTAGCCTCACATTCACGGTTTCTAAGGTCAAAGGTCAGTTCTACTGGGGGCCTAAGTCAGGGTTCAGTGTCTTGCCCAAGGACACTTCGACATGTGGACAGCCAGAGCCGGGATGCGAACCGCCAACCTCTCGGTCATTGGGCGACCCACTCTACTAACTGAGCCACAGTTGGCAGATATGGTAAAGACATGAATAACTCAGTTCCCATGAGGAACAGATGTGACTACATGAAAGACTATTTGACAATATTCTTTTGTGCTTCAGTGGTGAATGACCCCAAATGCTTACAAATGTTCCATCAGTGTGTTTCTACAGCAGGGGTTGTCAAACTTTTTTGGCCCAGGTCCCCCTTGGAGGGGTGAAATTTTTCCATGTCCCCCCTCATCCTCACGATACTGAAAATGATAAAAAACCACTTCAACAATGATTATTATGAAACAATGATAACCTTTTTTAATAGTGCTTTTGTGCAAACCAGCCACATTTTCAGGTATTATAATATAAATGAACACTTCAGAAACAACAATTTTAAATAATTTTAAAATAATAAACGGAACAAAAGACACACAAAACCGTGTGTGTGTGTGTGTGACAGACAGACAGACAGACAGACAGACAGACAGACAGACAGACAGACAGACAGACAGACAAACAGAGACTTAATGAGAGGGATGATCTTGTCAAACTCAATATAACTATCAATGTACTTTCTCTTTTTAGGGTTAGGGCGTTTGTTTTTGTCATTGTCATTTTCATTGTCATTTCTTTTACCACTTCTTGAGGAACTTGGCGGACACAAAAATCGATCCATGTTCGCTGCAGGGTGGCTAAAAATAGCCTGTGACTCGCTCCGTCTCAATTTAGTCAAGCTGGCGTCAAACAGCGCTGTTACTTCCGCCCGCTTGCTACAAAATAAAACTTCCACATTTCAAAATAAAACAGCAAAAAAATAATAAAAAAATATGTGAATAATTTCGCGTACCCCCTGGACATGCGCCACATCCCCCTAGGGTTCCGCGGACCCCAGTTTGAGAACCGTGGTTCTACAGAACACAAACAGTTCATCCAACAATACCACCAAAGGGGCAGGATAGAAGAAAACATTTATTTTCTGTGATGCACTGGATATGATTTTACATTCATTTGATTGTGAAAATGAAAAATACCTGAAGTCGTTGAAGTATTCAGAGAAATAAAGGCCAGGGAAAAAAAAGTGAGTTTGACAATGTAATGGAAATTGAGTCGCAGTTTATTCAGCTTCAGTTTCAGCGCCATTGGAAGACTTGATTTGACGGCCCCAAAAAAACAGCCCTGGCACATCTCCTGCATCACTAGCTCTTCACTTTTCAGGCTCATTTTCCCCTGGTTCCCTCCACGTAATGTGATACATGTATAAAGCAGGACTGACAATGGAAGGGCCTTGACAACGACACCGTAAGAGGATCGACAGCCGCACTCATGCTGACGCTGCTTTTCCTGCTCCAAACTCTGCCTCACTGTGAAGAAAGCTGTCCAAATATTTCCCTAGCCAGGGGTTTATACAGTATCTGTTTCCTATGGTAATTTTTCCAGTCAACCAGTCCCCAGTTGCCATGGCGATCGCTCACTCTGCATTCACTGGTTGGTTCATCTGGGAAAGTTGAGCTAACAGTGATCGGCTCATACCGACTGACAGCACATTTTAGGGAAAAGGAAAGAAATGAGTGGAAAAAAAAGAAATAAATTATGTAAAAACAAATAATACAAAATGACAGTGGTCTCTTCAGACCCAGATCCTGGGTCCAGGTCTGTATGTCTTCTGCACTGTAACCAGACTACAGGAACAACCATTGTAGGTATCACATCCAAACCTCATTTTGAAAGATCTTCAGAGTAAAGGATACGTTCTGCATCACAGAAAGTAAATGTTTTCTTCTTGTCCCTTGTTGGTTTTGTTGAATAAACTGTTTGTGTTCAGATGGAACATTTGTGACCATGTGGGGTCATTCACCTCTTTAGCTGAAGCACGGTCATAGTACGAACACCTTGTTTTATTAGTTTTTGTGCATCTTCCTGTTCTTTAGTGTCGGGGCTTTTATTTTGTCATGTTGGTTCATGTTCACTTGTTTAACTTCCTGTCTCCCAGTTCATTTAACTGTGATGTGTCTCACCTGGCGTCTGGTGTAGAAATGTCGTTCTTTCCCGGTTAGGGTTAGATGTGACATTTTTTGCCTCCAAGCATCAGCTGAGTGTTTGGCATTTGTCTTGGTGTTCCTCGTGTATGATCTTGTTCTGGATATTTGGTTCTCTGTGTTTTTGTCTGTTCTGTCGCTGTTCTGTCTCCCGGTTTTGGACCCTGTTTCTGCCCCTGGCTTCATGCTCATCGTTTGGACCTCTTTGGCTTCTTAAACCCTGGTTCTGACCATCTTCTGTTTTCTGGTAACATTATCTGGATCTTTCTATGTATGCTCTGTTGGTTTTCTTGTTTTGACCCGGTTCCGTTCTCTAACGTTTCCTGTATCCTGCTTCCTAGTTGCCGCTGGCAGTGCAGCCCAGCTGATTGGCTTAAGACAGCAGCGTGCTATATTTCATCTGTGGTTCACACCAATAAACTTTCAATTATACCATTGTCTTAGAGCAGGGGTGTCAAACATGCAGCCCGGGGGCCAAATCTGGCCCACCAAAGGGTCTAGTCCGGCCCTTTGGATGATTTAGTGAAATGTAAAAATGACACTAATATATAAATCATTTTAGTTGAGGTTCCAGGTTCAGACTAATTCACTCTCATAAAATAACTTAGAAATACTCATAAATCAAACTTTGTAAATGTTTTCATTTAGTGACATGAAAACAAAGTATAATTTTACACAAACTGGAAGAAATATAAACAACCTGAAATGTCTTAAGAGAATTAAGTTAAATTTGAATAATATTCCACCTATTACTAAATGTTTTGTGTATTTATAAGCTATAATATACACATGTAAATGAGAAAGTAAAGTCTAATAATAATGAATAAATTATACATTTACTTCAGTTTGTTCATATTATTCACATTGTTTGAAAATATGGTTTGTAGATGTAGATATTTTCATGATGTAAATTGACTTTTTTTTTTTCCTAAACATGCACAACAGTTTGGGGTTGATTATTATTTGTATATTTTTATGTTTTTATTTTACTGGTGCGGCCCACTTCTGATATAATTTAGCTGAATGTGGCCCCTGAACTGAAATGAGTTTGACACCCCTGTCTTAGAGTCTGCATTTGGATCCATCTGTGTTCTGAACCGGATGAAGCACAAAAGAATATTGTCAAATAGTGTTTGATGTAGCTCATTTTAACAGAACAGTCGGATCTTTTCCTCATGGGAACCCAGTTATTCATGTCTTTGTGCATCATCTCCATTAACACTTTATAAACTGCAAAAATCTAAATCTGACTAAAATTTATTTTTCCTCACTTCTACGCCAAATACTAGCCTAGCAGTGCTATCCCTATTAATTCCATGTATGGGTCAAGTGGTTCTTCATAGTCAGGGGGCGGGGCTAAAAGGTTGTCTTTCAAAACCCTCTGCATGCAATAGGACGATACTACAACCAATCAGCGTAATCATTAGTCAGAGCGTTGGATAGTTTAACCTGAGTCATGTCGTCTGGCTGCATTTTGCCAAAGGGGACTGTAGACCACATTAGACCTCCAAGGTGGACCTTTCAGACCCTGGAGACCACATTAGACCTGCAATTGACCCACTGTCCTCACTGGAACTGCTGTTGTCCCTGCCTTGTAATGTTTGCAGAAGTTGACCAAAGATTGTCAATTGCCTGGTCAAGAGTTAACACACCATATAGGGTCCAATGCCCCCAAAGAACGGGAAAAAAACTGTCAAGCAGAATCCATAGATGACAAAAGTACATGCACCCAAAGAGCTTAGCAAGCAAAACACAGGGAGTGTGTGAGCTCCCAATTTATAAGAATGAAAAATAGGACTTCAATCTTTCCTTGCCCCAAAGGATGACCAGCGACTGTAACGGTCTGGCAGTCCCAAACCATGTGATTTATTTATTTACACCCAAAGGTAGAATGAACATGGTGTTGTGCACAGCTAAAACACAACACTTTAATTTTCAGACTCATCTTCTGGAAGAAATGATAAAATAAAAACACAGTAATCTTATCTCACTCCCTAATCATCAACAGGAGAAAAACATGTGAGAAATCAAAACGATATGAATACCTGTAACATTAAATAAAGATTAAAAAAAAAATGAAATTGATTCATAACAAGTGACAGAAGGTTTATGAAATCACAGGAAATAGAGTTATATAAAATAAATAAAAGAAAATAAAAGTTGTCCGCTTGTCTTCTCAATCTTCAGTTTTGACTTAGGAAAGAATTCTGTTTTCTAAGATTAAGGGCTGAGGAGCCGAGACCAAGGACTGCAAAATCTCATCCCACTTTAAATCCCAACAGAACTGTTTGGTTCAATGTCTCCAAACTTGACGGCCATTGAACAAATGCTACAGTTCAGCTGACATTGCAATAGAACTGGAAAATATTACTTCAAGAAATCGTACCAATTTTACTAGTTCTATTAGCAAGGTTTTTTTTGCTTGAATTCAGGAAAAAATTCTGCCAACGGAACATATGGAAATATAAATGGACACCATTGGCACAGAAACCAATAGGAGGTACTTGGATTTTATATATATATATATATATATATATATATATATATATATATATATATATATATATATATACACACACATAATGGTACATTTACTTACAAAAGACCCAGCTAACGTATGATCCAAGTAACAAAAAACCTTTACCTCAATTTTTCGTCTCTGAATACAAAAGAAAATTCTATCAATGAAAGGAAACTGAAACCTCTCAGACATAAATACAGTACTTTATGTACAGTACTATGAGTAACTATGTAATGTACATTATTCTACGTCCCTCTAGAATGTTGCAACAGCTCCCGTTAACTTTAAATTGACATTCCCAGCCTTCACCAGGCGGATTTTTTTTCATAACCTTCCGCTGCGCCATTAACGCCCGCTGCGCCATTAACGCCCGCTGCGCCATTAACGCCCGCTGTGCCATTAACGCCCGCTGTGCCATTAACGCCCGCTGCGCCATTAACGCCCGCTGCGCCATTAACGCCCGCTGCGCCATTAACGCCTGCTGCGCCATTAACGCCCGCTGCGCCATTAACGCCCGCTGCCAATGGCAACAGGTTTTGTCACTTCAGATTCACGTTACCATATCACTCTGCAGGTAGTTTGGCCACTTTGAAAGTAAATATTTGCTACATTGTAACGGCTATTTTATCCGGTCTGTTACAGTAGTAGCACTAATAAGCTGTAATAACCCGTAGAATAAGCAGGATAATGTATTACCCACGTGTGACTATCAGAAAAATATTCCCCGACCCGACCGAACAGCACCCCAACACCAAAGGCAGACGGGTATTGTACAATACGTTATCCCTTACTAAATACATCATGTATGTACTGTATGTATCATCCCATTGGCTATATATATATATATATATATATATATATATGTATATATATATCAGGGGTTCTCCAATTTAAAAAGTTTGGGAACTGCTGAATTAAGCCACAGTGCAAGTGTTTGGATGCTGGCAGGATTTCACACCATAAAATACTCACATTTAATAAGACTTTTTTTTGTAGATGTTCCATGAAGTTATTGTGTAAACATATTAATGTTCTCATAAAGGTAGGAATATAAACACTCACACACACACGTACAGAGGCTGAACACCTTCTTCCGACACTTGAGATTGTTTTTAGATTTGAACACAGGTCACATCTGTGGAGGACGGACACTGTGAGCATCTGAAGCACCACACAATCACACACACACAC
>CM035799.1:3056172-3058672 GCA_020466265.1 Siphamia tubifer | reverse complement strand
TCCTCCTCCTCTTCATCCTTCTCTTCCTCCTCCTCCTCTTCATCCTTCTCTTCCTCCTCCTCCTCTTCATCCTCCTCTTCCTCCTCCTCCTCCTCTTCCTCCTCCTCCTCTTCATCCTCCTCTTCCTCCTCCTCCTCTAACTCTCAGCACTCGTTGCTCACAGCTCCTCGTTGCCAAACTACTGAGTGCAGTTCCACAGCTAGTGTGATGCTGGCGTGCAAACACCTCCCCTCCATGACCTTTGACCTCTTGAATAAACTTCTTCATAACCTACTGGTTCAAGGCTCTTTTTCATTCAACATTTATCAGTGCGGTGCAAACTTTCCCCATGCAGGTTTTCTTTTTTGCGCTGCTACAACTGGCAGGAATAATAACAGTGTGGTGAACAGTAAAACTCTGCTCTCCTCACACCTGCACTCAGCTGGTCATCGTCTTCCACAGGTGTCGAATACCCTCTGGTCGCCCTGTCACAGAGAAAAACTTTAAACTTTATAACCCACAGATAAAACCTGTGGGTTATAAACATTATGTCACACCTCATGTCATGTTTTTAGCAGGAAGGAAAATATGTGGATCAGTTTTTCAGACATTTCTGCTCAAATCACTGTAAAAAATTGTATTAAAAAGTTGCTATATTTTGCTTTTTAAAAAAAAATGAACAAAACACACATTTTGAAACCTTAGAAAAATACATGCTTTGTTTGGATCAGTTTTTCAGAAATATATGGAGTCACTGTAAAAAAAAAAAGTTGGCAAAGATAGAGCAAATGTGGAATTTCCTTTTCACTCCTGTTTACTCAGTTTAACAGTTGAAAATCAAAGTCACATGATTTGAAATGGTTGTAATTCTAAAAACAGTGGTGAAAAATTCTCAGGTGTTATTATGGCCTCCCTTCCTCTCTCCCTCCCTCCCTCCCTCCCCCTCCCCCCTCCCTCCCTCCCTCCCCCTCCCTCCCTCCCTCCCTCTCTCCCTCCCTCTCTCCCTCTCTCTCTCCCTCCCTCTCTCCCTCCCTATCTCCCTCCCCCTCCCTCCCTCTCTCCCTCTCTCCCTCCCTCCCTCTCTCCCTCTCTCCCTCCCTCCCTCTCTCCCTCCCTCTCTCCCTCCCTCCCTCTCTCCCTCCCTATCTCCCTCCCTCTCTCCCTTCCTCCCTCCCTCCCCCTCCCTCCCTCTCTCTCTCCCTCCCTCTCTCCCTCTCTCCCTCTCTCCCTCCCTCCCTCTCTCCTTCCCTCTCTCCCTCCCTATCTCTCTCCCTCTCTCCCTCCCTCTCTCCCTCCCTCTCTCCCTCCCTCTCTCCCTTCCTCCCTCCCTCCCCCTCCCTCCCTCTCTCTCTCCCTCCCTCTCTCCCTCTCTCCCTCCCTCCCTCTCTCCTTCCCTCTCTCCCTCCCTATCTCTCTCCCTCTCTCCCTCCCTCCCTCTCTCCTTCCCTCTCTCCCTCCCTATCTCTCTCCCTCTCTCCCTTCCTCCTACTTCTGTAGGAATTGGCGCCACCAACGCTGGCCATGTGTAGAGTGAAAAGGTCAATCTTTTTGTCCATTTTCCTACTTTTCTTCTTTTGTGTACCTTTTGTACCTTTTGTAGTTAAGTAGTACACTCTCCTATTATGATAAAAAAAAAAAACCTCCTGTTTCATTCCACTACAGCTCATACTGGACTGAATGTGGAACCTGAACTAAAACGCCTTCAGACGCTGATAGAATAAGTTACAGCTGAGATCAATGACATGTCTTTGATTGTTTGACTTTATGGGATATTGCAATATTTATCTTCTCATTCCACCAAAAATAAACCCAACAACATCCCATTTATTTCTTCATGAAGTTCCTTTGAAACTTTTTTTCCCTCAGGAGCATTGAGCAATGAGCTTTGAGTGTCCTTATCTCTCCTGTCATTTTTATGTTTTGGATCCATTCTTCTGAACTGTCCAACACCACAGAGTGTCAAAGAAAATAGAGCGAGAACAAGCCCTGAAGGAGCAAAGTTTGTAAGAAACCATTCAGTTTGATTTGAATATTCGTTCACAGGGGTTTAAACCATGCATCATCCCAGTATTAATAATAAATGCGTCATAGTCTGGACACTCTCTACATTCCATTTTTCCCTTCAATAAATGTCGACTTTTGCCGTGTTTGTACTTGGGGTGTCCAGGCCAGTCCGGTCCACCGTCTTATTTTAGCTCTAATCAAATCATTGGCCTATTTTGGACTGAAATAGTTTGTGATTAGAGAAAGTCAGCAGTAAATAGACCGACACAGAGCTGCTTAAATATTAACTGGAACGACAGCGGCGACACAGAAAATAAAAAAATAAAAAAAACAATCTTCTTTTCTTACGGCTTTGCATTCAATTCCAAATAGCAATTGTGTCGTCAACAAAACACTCAAAGGATTTAGAGTCTGAAAGCTTCGGGCCGTTTGGAGTCCCAGTCCACTTTCACTGTGAGCAGCGTTAGTGTGTGTGTGTGTGTGTGGGGGGGGGGCTTATTGTAGGAAAATGTCCTGT
>CM035799.1:3034485-3056072 GCA_020466265.1 Siphamia tubifer | reverse complement strand
GGTTGCGGTATGTTAAAATCAGAACCGTGCAGGTAGATACTTGAACCATTTGCTTTTGTTCCAGAAAAAAAACACTCGGTGCTGTTGAAGTGTGGATGTGTTCAGTTCAGGTGTTGTCGTAAATACAGCAGTGCTAGGCTAATGCTAATACTGTTTAGCCGTGGACACACCCAAACTTCTGCTATTAATTAATTATCTATATCTTCAAAAGTACAGAAACAGTTCAGTCCAGATGAATGTGTTCTGTAACGACTTTGACAGTTTGAAAAACGGTCACTAGTTATTTATTTTACATGATCGGCTATTTGATCGATATATTTTACTGATCACCCATCAGGCTATTTTTAGGCACTATTGGCTGATTATGATCGGCAGCCGATCGATTAGTGCAACACTAATTAAAAGCTGCTTTTATGACCTCAGGGTTGGAGAGGGCTCATATGTGACCCCCCACCACCAAACCAGGCATAAGTCGCACTGAGCCGTTCAGAGCTACAGCCAAATTTAGGCTGGAAGGTGATTTGTTATTAGTGTTTACACCTTATCAAAAAACGGTACCTTAACACCTCTATGTTCACTTCCTGTGGTCATTACATTGAAATCCAATCAATAAAGGTGTTTATTGAGTCAATTATTTAAGCGGTGACAAAAGTTCAGGTATTGCTGAGCAAAGACAAAGACGACTTCCACCTCTTTTCGCCGAACAAAACGATCTCCGTTCCGTGGGTAAACACCCAAGTGTTTGGTACGAGGTAAAAGCTTATATTGAATGTTCTGTCCAATGGTGTAAGCCAAATGATTATAATACGTCACACTTCTGTCCTATTATTATAATATATAAAACTTCTGTGACATGTCCATCAGAGTGTCCTTTAACATCTGTCAACAATTTGTGTCAATCGGATACAAATTATTATGCGTTGCTAAGGACTTCCTACCCCAAAACAGTCCAAAACTTTAACGGACAATATCTAAAAATATGCAAATTGTAAAATATGTCCAAATGTGGATATTAAAATGACCATAACTTTAATAATGGATTAATAATAATGGATTAGATTTCTATAGCGCTTTTCAAGGCACCCAAAGCGCTTCACATTAGTGTTCCATTATTCATTCACTCTCACATGCTCCCTCTGGTGGTGGTAAACTACATATGTAGTCACAGTTGCCCTGGGGCAGACTGACAGAAGCGTGGCTGCCATTTCGCGCCTATGGCCCCTCTGACCACCACCAAACATTCATACTCATTCATACACCAGTGTGAGTGACACTGGAGGCAAGGAGGGTAAAGTGTCTTGCCCAAGGACACAACGGACTGACTAGGACAGTGGACGATCCGCTCTCCCAACTGAGCCACGGCTGTCCCACGTTCTACTTGTGATAGAAACATCATTTTTTCACCATCTTAAACCTTAGTTTCCACTCTACCAAGATACACACATAACTCTGTTTGGATTTACACACACTTATGCCTGGTTTACTGGTGGGGGGTCACATATGTTAAAAGCAAATCTTGATAAATAAACTGAGCTACAACCATTAAGGCTCTTAAAAACCAATCAAATCTAATTCAAATCAATCCTGGGGGGTAAGTTAGTGTGGGTGCAGCAGAGTAAAGACGCTGATGACATACACATTCATCTGAAAAATACCAAACTGTCCCTTTAAGAGGACGTATGACATGTTAAAATGAACAAAATCGCCGGCCGCTCAGAGGCAACAAAAGCACAGTCAGACTGTCGACGCTCACAGCTCTGGTCTTTTCTACAGTCGACGCACATCAGCATTTAGCTGCTCATTCACGCTGAAGTAAATAAGGACTTGAGAAAGACCGTTTTTACAAGGACACAAAAACCAGAACGTTGGCAGGTCTTTGGTTCAAACCAGTTTAAAGTTTTCTGCAGTCAGGTCTGTCAGAGGTGGTGGATTTAAAAGGAATCAAAAACACATAGATATCATTTTCCTCCTCACATACATGTGTTTTATTGAATTTTTATATTTACACTTTGATTTTTATTTATTTATTTATTTGCAAAGGGGCCAAATATGGTAACTTCACTGACCCTTAATTAGTTTTTGAACTAACAATAACAGAATTGGACAAATTTCATAAACTAATAACATTGTACATCCTCCAGTAACGCTGCTCTACAATTTTATTTACTTTTTTAGAGGGAAATCTGTCCAATTTATTTATTTACTAGTTATCTAGAAAATACTAACTCAGATAAACCAAATATCTGCAAAAAATAGACTAAGGTGGAATTAATTAATATTCCTAAATATCTGGATGATATTGATTTATACATTGTTGACTTTACTGATAAAATATAATTAATTTCTACTCTATTCATATTTATATTCAAACAAAAATTATTAAAATGCAAGTGATTAATAATTAAAATGTCATTAACTCTGCATAACAATAAACCAAACTGCACAAAGTTTGTTTTATTCATGTCGAATTTAATAGTATTCATGTTGTTAATGGTGTCATTCCACTAAAACCACTTTTGTCCTTTTGGAATCTGATGGTTCACCCAGCGTTGCCATGGTGACGTCTCACCCAGCGTTGCCATGGTGACAGCTCACCCAGCGTTGCCATGGTGACGTCTCACACAGCGTTGCCATGGTGACGGCTCACCCAGCGTTGCCATGGTGATGGCTCACCCAGCGTTACCATGGTGACGTCTCACCCAGCGTTGCCATGGTGACGTCTCACACAGCGTTGCCATGGTGACGGCTCACCCAGCGTTGCCATGGTGATGGCTCACCCAGCGTTGCCATGGTGACGTCTCACCCAGCGTTGCCATGGTGACGGCTCACCCAGCGTTGCCATGGTGATGGCTCACCCAGCGTTACCATGGTGACGTCTCACCCAGCGTTGCCATGGTGATGTCTCACCCAGCGTTGCCATGGTGACAGCTCACCCAGCGTTGCCATGGTGACGGCTCACCCAGCGTTAGTGGCCGAACTATCTGCGGAGTGATATGGTACAGTGAATATGAACTGACAAAACCCGTTGCCATGGGCAGCGGGCTTTAACGGCGCAGCAGGTGGTTATCCGCCCACTGACGTCAGTGAACGGGAGCTGCAGCAACGTTTTAGAGGGCCGTAGAATAATATTAATAAATAAGCATAGAATGAGTCCTTTAATAAAGTTAATATTAATAAATAACCATAGAATGAGTCCTTTAATAAAGTTAATATTAATAAATAAGCATAGAATGAGTCCTTTAATAAAGTTAATATTAATAAATAACCATAGAATGAGTCCTTTAATAAAGTTAATATTAATAAATAATCATAGAATGAGTCCTTTAATAAAGTTAATATTAATAAATAACCATAGAATGAGTCCTTTAATAAAGTTAATATTAATAAATAACCCTAGAATGAGTCTTTTAATAAAGTTCATATTAATAAATAACCCTAGAATGAGTCCTTTAATAAAGTTAATATTAGTTAATATTAATAAATAACCATAGAATGAGTCCTTTAATATTAATTCAACTCAGGGTCATTGGTTCTATTTTATTTTTTTTTACTTTACCTTCCCCATACCCCTGCTGAATATTCGTCTTTGAAAAAAAAAAAAATCCACTTTTCCCTCTTTTGTGCTAAAATGCACCAGAAGGCCAGGGCTGTATCTTTAGGATTCAGGTCCCATAACCCGTCTGTCTTTGTTTTGGTCTGATACTTTGTTCTAACGGTGTGATATTCAAGCGCATACATGGTGATATAATTTGCATGAATAAACAGTGTGGACTTAGTGGATAATGACCTACAAAAAGGCTGTAGGCAGCAGAGTCTGTGGCCAGATACGCAGGAAGTCAAAGGGGGCACCCCGTGTTGAATAATCAAGCTTAATGATCAGGTATGTAAATGTGTGATTATGAATATTTAATGCCTTGGCCTATGATATACAGAATAAGACTAATGAATGGAACTTTACACTTACAGGGTGTTTCTTTACAAGGTCAGAACTTGCAAATATCCTTCTGATGCATTTTATTTTATTTAGAAATGAATGGACCCTGTTGCTTTTGTAACAAACTGACCTAATTTAAAGAAACAGAAATGCTGTTACACTGGATAAAAAGTTAATAAATAAACTAGGGAAGTGAGTATTTTATGGCTGTTACCTTGGCAAAGGAAGTTGTTTGTTTGTGTGGTGACGCGCTCATCACTAATATATGTACACGGGGTAAAGATGAACCCATTCTTATCACTTATCAGTCTGTGTCCATTCAGATCCCAGAGAATCTGTAAAACTGCCAACGGTCCCATGCCCCAGATTTATGGTTGTGAATCATTTCCCTGAGGTCAAACCATTAATATCATTTATCTACAGGTATATTATCATTAATATCATTTATCTACAGGTATATTATCATTAATATCATTTATCTACAGGTATATTATCATTAATATCACTTATCTACAGGTATATTATCATTAATATCACTTATCTACAGGTATATTATCATTAATATCACTTATCTACAGGTATATTATCATTAATATCACTTATCTACAGGTATATTATCATTAATATCACTTATCTACAGGTATATTATCATTAATATAATTTATCTACAGGTATATTATCACTAATATCATTTATCTACAGGTATATTATCACTAATATCACTTATCTACAGGTATATTATCATTAATATCATTTATCTACAGGTATATTATCATTAATATCACTTATCTACAGGTATATTATCACTAATATCATTTATCTACAGGTATATTATCACTAATATCACTTATCTACAGGTATATTATCATTAATATCACTTATCTACAGGTATATTATCATTAATATCAATTATCTACAGGTATATTATCATTAATATCATTTATCTACAGGTATATTATCATTAATATCATTTATCTACAGGTATATTATCATTAATATCATTTATCTACAGGTATATTATCATTAATATCATTTATCTACAGGTATATTATCACTAATATCACTTATTTACAGGTATATTATCATTAATATCACTTATTTACAGGTATATTATCACTAATATCACTTATCTACAGGTATATTATCATTAATATCATTTATCTACAGGTATATTATCACTAATATCACTTATCTACAGGTATATTATCACTAATATCATTTATCTACAGGTATATTATCATTAATATCATTTATCTACAGGTATATTATCACTAATATCATTTATCTACAGGTATATTATCACTAATATCACTTATCTACAGGTATATTATCACTAATATCATTTATCTACAGGTATATTATCATTAATATCATTTATCTACAGGTATATTATCACTAATATCATTTATCTACAGGTATATTATCACTAATATCACTTATTTACAGGTATATTATCATTAATATCACTTATTTACAGGTATATTATCACTAATATCACTTATCTACAGGTATATTATCATTAATATCATTTATCTACAGGTATATTATCATTAATATCATTTATCTACAGGTATATTATCATTAATATCATTTATCTACAGGTATATTATCACTAATATCATTTATCTACAGGTATATTATCACTAATATCACTTATCTACAGGTATATTATCACTAATATCATTTATCTACAGGTATATTATCATTAATATCATTTATCTACAGGTATATTATCATTAATATCATTTATCTACAGGTATATTATCATTAATATCATTTATCTACAGGTATATTATCATTAATATCACTTATCTACAGGTATATTATCACTAATATCATTTATCTACAGGTATATTATCATTAATATCATTTATCTACAGGTATATTATCATTAATATCATTTATCTACAGGTATATTATCATTAATATCATTTATCTACAGGTATATTATCATTAATATCATTTATCTACAGGTATATTATCATTAATATCACTTATCTACAGGTATATTATCATTAATATCACTTATCTACAGGTATATTATCATTAATATCACTTATCTACAGGTATATTATCATTAATATCACTTATCTACAGGTATATTATCATTAATATCATTTATCTACAGGTATATTATCATTAATATCATTTATCTACAGGTATATTATCATTAATATCACTTATCTACAGGTATATTATCATTAATATCACTTATCTACAGGTATATTATCATTAATATCACTTATCTACAGGTATATTATCATTAATATCACTTATCTACAGGTATATTATCATTAATATCACTTATCTACAGGTATATTATCACTAATATCATTTATCTACAGGTATATTATCATTAATATCATTTATCTACAGGTATATTATCATTAATATCATTTATCTACAGGTATATTATCATTAATATAATTTATCTACAGGTATATTATCATTAATATCACTTATCTACAGGTATATTATCACTAATATCATTTATCTACAGGTATATTATCACTAATATCACTTATCTACAGGTATATTATCATTAATATCATTTATCTACAGGTATATTATCATTAATATCATTTATCTACAGGTATATTATCACTAATATCATTTATCTACAGGTATATTATCACTAATATCACTTATCTACAGGTATATTATCATTAATATCACTTATCTACAGGTATATTATCATTAATATCACTTATCTACAGGTATATTATCATTAATATCATTTATCTACAGGTATATTATCACTAATATCATTTATCTACAGGTATATTATCACTAATATCACTTATTTACAGGTATATTATCATTAATATCACTTATTTACAGGTATATTATCACTAATATCACTTATCTACAGGTATATTATCATTAATATCATTTATCTACAGGTATATTATCATTAATATCATTTATCTACAGGTATATTATCACTAATATCATTTATCTACAGGTATATTATCACTAATATCACTTATCTACAGGTATATTATCATTAATATCACTTATCTACAGGTATATTATCATTAATATCACTTATCTACAGGTATATTATCATTAATATCACTTATCTACAGGTATATTATCATTAATATCATTTATCTACAGGTATATTATCATTAATGTCACTTATCTACAGGTATATTATCATTAATATCACTTATCTACAGGTATATTATCACTAATATCATTTATCTACAGGTATATTATCATTAATATCATTTATCTACAGGTATATTATCATTAATATCATTTATCTACAGGTATATTATCATTAATATCATTTATCTACAGGTATATTATCATTAATATCATTTATCTACAGGTATATTATCATTAATATCACTTATCTACAGGTATATTATCATTAATATCACTTATCTACAGGTATATTATCATTAATATCACTTATCTACAGGTATATTATCATTAATATCACTTATCTACAGGTATATTATCATTAATATCATTTATCTACAGGTATATTATCATTAATATCATTTATCTACAGGTATATTATCATTAATATCACTTATCTACAGGTATATTATCATTAATATCACTTATCTACAGGTATATTATCATTAATATCACTTATCTACAGGTATATTATCATTAATATCACTTATCTACAGGTATATTATCATTAATATCACTTATCTACAGGTATATTATCATTAATATCACTTATCTACAGGTATATTATCACTAATATCATTTATCTACAGGTATATTATCATTAATATCATTTATCTACAGGTATATTATCATTAATATAATTTATCTACAGGTATATTATCATTAATATAATTTATCTACAGGTATATTATCATTAATATCACTTATCTACAGGTATATTATCACTAATATCATTTATCTACAGGTATATTATCACTAATATCACTTATCTACAGGTATATTATCATTAATATCATTTATCTACAGGTATATTATCACTAATATCATTTATCTACAGGTATATTATCATTAATATCATTTATCTACAGGTATATTATCACTAATATCATTTATCTACAGGTATATTATCACTAATATCACTTATCTACAGGTATATTATCATTAATATCACTTATCTACAGGTATATTATCATTAATATCACTTATCTACAGGTATATTATCATTAATATCATTTATCTACAGGTATATTATCATTAATATCATTTATCTACAGGTATATTATCATTAATATCATTTATCTACAGGTATATTATCATTAATATCATTTATCTACAGGTATATTATCATTAATATCATTTATCTACAGGTATATTATCATTAATATCACTTATCTACAGGTATATTATCATTAATATCACTTATCTACAGGTATATTATCATTAATATCATTTATCTACAGGTATATTATCATTAATATCATTTATCTACAGGTATATTATCATTAATATCATTTATCTACAGGTATATTATCATTAATATCATTTATCTACAGGTATATTATCATTAATATCATTTATCTACAGGTATATTATCACTAATATCATTTATCTACAGGTATATTATCACTAATATCACTTATCTACAGGTATATTATCACTAATATCACTTATCTACAGGTATATTATCATTAATATCACTTATCTACAGGTATATTATCATTAATATCATTTATCTACAGGTATATTATCATTAATATCATTTATCTACAGGTATATTATCATTAATATCACTTATCTACAGGTATATTATCACTAATATCATTTATCTACAGGTATATTATCACTAATATCACTTATCTACAGGTATATTATCATTAATATCATTTATCTACAGGTATATTATCATTAATATCACTTATCTACAGGTATATTATCACTAATATCATTTATCTACAGGTATATTATCACTAATATCACTTATCTACAGGTATATTATCATTAATATCATTTATCTACAGGTATATTATCATTAATATCATTTATCTACAGGTATATTATCACTAATATCATTTATCTACAGGTATATTATCACTAATATCACTTATCTACAGGTATATTATCATTAATATCACTTATCTACAGGTATATTATCATTAATATCACTTATCTACAAGTATATTATCACTAATATCACTTATCTACAGGTATATTATCATTAATATCACTTATCTACAGGTATATTATCAATAATATCACTTATCTACAGGTATATTATCATTAATGTCACTTATCTACAGGTATATTATCATTAATGTCACTTATTTACAGGTATATTATCATTAATATCAGTTATCTACAGGTATATTATCATTAATGTCACTTATTTACAGGTATATTATCACTAATATCACTTATTTACAGGTATATTATCATTAATATCACTTATTTACAGGTATATTATCATTAATATCACTTATTTACAGGTATATTATCATTAATATCATTTATCTACAGGTATATTATCATTAATATCATTTATCTACAGGTATATTATCATTAATATCATTTATCTACAGGTATATTATCATTAATATCACTTATCTACAAGTATATTATCACTAATATCACTTATCTACAGGTATATTATCATTAATATCACTTATTTACAGGTATATTATCATTAATATCACTTATTTACAGGTATATTATCATTAATATCATTTATTTACAGGTATATTATCATTAATATCACTTATTTACAGGTATATTATCACTAATATCACTTATTTACAGGTATATTATCATTAATATCACTTATTTACAGGTATATTATCATTAATATCACTTATTTACAGGTATATTATCATTAATATCATTTATCTACAGGTATATTATCATTAATATCACTTATCTACAAGTATATTATCATTAATATCATTTATCTACAGGTATATTATCATTAATATCACTTATTTACAGGTATATTATCACTAATATCACTTATCTACAGGTATATTATCATTAATATCACTTATCTACAGGTATATTGTTCAGTAGTTCCTGTCTCTGTGACACTAAATACACAAAAGGATACGGTTTTGAATTTATATTTGTTTATTTTTCTTTTCGGTAACATATAATAAAATAAGTCATTGTGGTTAAATTGTAAATTTTTATTGAATTGGTTTGAATCGTCTACAAATTTTTATGAATCGCCCTGAATCGGATTGATGTGTGAGTGACAGATTTGCATATATATATATATATATATATATATATATATATATATATATATATATATATATATATATATACTCCTGTAGTAGCAGAGTATTTACCTGTAAGGGATGAAAAATTATCTTTCTTTCTTTTTCTTCTCACTCTCTCTCTTCTCTCCCCCCCTACTCTCTCTCTCTCCCCCTCTCTCTTCTTTTTGCTGCTAGTCATCATTAGCGCCACATAGTGTCATTTGGTTGCTAGCTTATTAGCATTTCTTCTCTGTAACTTTCGACCATTAAATGTTCTGGTTAATCCTCTTCCTTCAGATCCTTGGACTTTTCCATTTCCTTCCGTCACTCCATCACCCTCTAGCCGTCTTTACCATTTCCATACATTTGCATGTGCAGGCTAACCCTACACAGTTAGCGTTAGCAAACCCAGCTCTGTTGATGCTCTAATCCTCCATTGCTCTGACATCCTTCCTCCTCCTCGTTTCCTTCCTACTTTCCCTAAATCTGCATTAGCATATCCCAGGTGTGCTAGCTTATCCCACGCTGCTCGTCTTTCTCCTGATGTTTCATGTCCAGTTATTAATGTTTAAAGAAAGAAACCGTCCCTGAAGTCATTCATCTTCTCCGCTTCCATCTCCTTTGGTAATTTGACCTTCTAAACCTTTTTTTTTAATTATTATTTTTGACTATAAAAAGGTTACAAAATATGCTGTGAGTCCTCCTGCCCAGTTTTTTCACAGCACTGCAAAATTTATAATCTGACCGAGTGTATTTTTCTCAAATTTTGACTTTTTATCTAATCATTCTGACTTTTTTTCATAAATTTGTCTCTATGTCATAACTGACTTTTTATCTTTGTATTTTTCTTTTTTCCAATCCAAATATCTCATCAGTATTCACAGAATGTTTAACTCCGCCCCTATTTTGGGCTGATCTCCAGCTTCTATGACAACCTCTGATTTTGACCTTTCTGCCAAATATGACCTTGACCTTTGACCTTTTTGATAATTTGGTTATATTTATATATGTGTCAGTGTGTCTAATATTATGATAATATATCCAGTATTGATTAAGTTATAGCATGATATGTCGATGTTTTACATCTTGTTACACAAGTTAATTTGGACACATTTCACCTTTGACCTTTGAATTGTATAAATCTTCATTCTGCATCTTTTGGTACCAATCTGAAAGTTCTGTGACCCTCTGTTCTGGAGTTATAACCAATAATGTCATTTTGACCTTTTAATTAAATGTGACCTTGACCTTTGACCTTTACTCAAATGAGTCATTGCATCTGATCTGCATTAGCACATCCTCCTCCTCAGTTTCTCTCCCAATCGTCACAGCGTCACTTTGTTAGGCCCGCCCTCTGATTCTATACTTCACTGTGATTGGTCGACCAGTTTCAGGGAAATCTAGACAAAAATTACATTGAGTGAAACTAGACTACTACAATAGAACATTAGATTTACTGATGCTAGGAGGAGCTAGTGTGGCTAGGCTACTACAATAGAACATTAGATTTACTGATGCTAGGAGAAGCTAGTGTGGCTAGACTACTACGATAGAACATTAGATTTACTGATGCTAGGAGGAGCTAGTGTGGCTAGGCTACTATGATAGAACATTAGATTTACTGACGCTAGGAGGAGCTAGTGTGGCTAGGCTACTACGATAGAACATTAGATTTACTGATGCTAGGAGGAGCTAGTGTGGCTAGGCTACTATGATAGAACATTAGATTTACTGATGCTAGGAGGAGCTAGTGTGGCTAGGCTACTACGATAGAACATTAGATTTACTGATGCTAGGAGGAGCTAGTGTGGCTAGGCTACTACGATAGAACATTAGATTTACTGACGCTAGGAGGAGCTAGTGTGGCTAGGCTACTACAATAGAACATTAGATTTACTGACGCTAGGAGGAGCTAGTGTGGCTAGGCTACTACGATAGAACATTAGATTTACTGATGCTAGGAGGAGCTAGTGTGGCTAGGCTACTACGATAGAACATTATATTTACTGACGCTAGGAGGAGCTAGTGTGGCTAGGCTACTATGATAGAACATTAGATTTACTGATGCTAGGAGGAGCTAGTGTGGCTAGGCTACTACGATAGAACATTAGATTTACTGATGCTTGGAGGAGCTAGTGTGGCTAGGCTAATGGTCTAGTCCAGTGGAGATGAAATCAGGCCCCTTGAAACTCCTGAACATTTGAAAACCGTTAGTTCCGTGTTGTTCTCACTGTCAATAACTGATCATTTTCATTTGAAGATTTTCTCTCCTGGTGGTGATTGAAAATTCCACAACACCTCCATATTCTATTTCTTCAGTGACTGTATCTAAGACTGTCTGAACCCAACAGGGATGATGAGACTGTCGGCACTTCCTACTCACACTGCGACAGGAGAGAGAGAAAAAAAGTAGTAGCAGTAGAGCACAACATTGATTGAAAGTGAAGGCATTACTGCTATCACCTCAGCCTCCTCCCTTTCTTCACCCCCCCACCCCAACACATCCCCACCCTCTGTCGTCCAGTGGTGATTCCATCTGTATGCTGCAGGCGTCAGACGCACTGTGTGGGAAAGAGAGAGGATTATGTCTTCCTTCACCTGTACGCACTCACAGGTTCATACTGGTTCAGTGGATAATGTGTGAAGGCAGAGGATGGAGTGTGTGGACCAACTGTGATGTGTATGAATGTAGGCCAGTGGAAATTTCAGAGAAATTGATTAGCATTCAAACTGACACTGTCAGCTGCAGGGGGGGGGGTGAGTATTTATCCAAAAATGTCTTCCAATGGTTGGCACATAAATGTACCTAAAGGCAGTGACAGCGATGGAAAAGATGCCCAAACAGCAGGATGAGTTTCCAGAAGCACAACCACACTGACACTCACAAATAAAGGTACAGTAGGGTACCAATGTGTACGCAAAGGTACAGTAAATACCAATGTTAACACCAAAGGTTCATATATGGACATTGTTACAACCCAAAACATAAGAACTGCCAGTAATGAAATAAAATAATTTCACTAAAATGTAAAACTAAATGAAAGTAAAACACAATTTTTTACATTATTAAAGTTGTTTTTATTAGTTTAAGATCAATAATGTCATACCTTATGTTTTTGACATTTATTATGTTCTAGGCAACGGCCTTCTTGAAAAGGTCCAATGATGTACTTGTACAGGTTCTGCTGGTGTAACAGCCTTTGTAGAAGTACAAGTACCTTCTTTTATGAGAGTGTTTAGAGAAAGTGTGACTGAACGGCCAATCAGACGGCTGGATTCAACCCCAACACGCCATGGTTACCATCACAGCGCTAGCGCTAGGTGAATAGCGCCGTTGGTGTGTGTGTTTATTCCTTTCACCTTGCCCAGGGATGTTTTGTTGTATTTTCCCTCCACACTTTGGTTCCCTCAGGTTTGTCCTTGTATTAATTATCAGGATTCAGCTGCACATGGTTCCAAGCACAGAACAGCAGAAATGACTGTGCTCTGCTCCAGGTCACACATTAAACAGTAATATACGCAACATCACCACAACATATGTTTATGTTTGTGTTTATGTTTATGTCTCCTATGTTTAAACAAAGGAGAAAAGGTTTGTTGTGTTTAAGTGTGAAACTGGGCCTGTTTACATGACAGGTTTTATTCCTGTTGAAGTCAGAATAAAGGTTCATTCCTCTTTCAGATGAACCATGTAAACACCAGTTGGAAATGATAATTCTGAATTAAACTAAATTCAGAATAAAGTCACTGGTATATTCTGAATTAAATAATTCTTCTGACATGGAAACACTTAATTCCTCTTTAACATTATTCCTGTCGTTCTGTACATGCTCCTTTATTTGGAACCAACTATCTACTGTATCTACTCTCTCTCTCTCTCTTTCACTCTCTCTCGCCCCCCCTCCCCTCTTTGTCTCTCTCTCTCGTCCCCCCTCTTTGTCTCTCTCTCTCTCTCGTCCCCCCTCTTTGTCTCTCTCTCTCTCTCTCTCTCTCTCTCGTCCCCCCTCTTTGTCTCTCTCTCTCTCTCTCTCTCTCTCTTTCACTCTCTCTCGCCCCCCCCCCTTTGTCTCTCTCTCTCTCTTTCACTCTCTCTCGTCCCCCCTCTTTCTCTCTCTCTCTCTTTCTCTCTCTCTCTCACCCCCCCTCTCCCTCTCCCTTTAAATTGAAAGTTATTTTAGCGTAGGTGTGGAGCGCTGAGTCGACAGTCCAGCTCCGTCGTTCATCACATTCATCTGTGGGACAGGAAGTATAAGCGGTCATGTGATCACCTCGTTGTGGCAACAGAGGATCCACTTTACTTGATTTTATTCCAATCAAAACCCAGTTACTAAGATCCACTTCCTCATCCCTTAAGCGCCACCGCTGTCACACTTACCCCATCAGGCCTGGGAAGATACTCGAAAGTGAAATGAAATTATCTGTTTCGTCTTTTAGCGCTTGTTCGATCAAGTACTGTTTTTACGTTCTCTTCTTACATAATGTGACACTATCGTATATCCTAAATATTAAAATGGGCTTTTTCCATCTCGTAGTATTACACTGGATGGCTTCATCCTTTCAAATCATTATCATTGAGAGGAGGAAATACGGGGACGCTTTGGTCACATGGAGTCGGCGTGCGTCTGCGGTGGGATCATCTGTCACGCTGTAATGAGGCGAATCCCATTAGATGAATGGATAGGCTGACTAATGACATAATGCCTGTTAATTGGATGCATATTGTCATGGCTAACTGTTATAGCATCATAAAGCGGAGCAGGACGGCGCTGCTTCTGGAGCTCATCCAGTGTTTAGAGCAACTCCAAAAGCACTGATGGAGGAGGAACACAGCAACATAAAGAAGTGTTCAGTCTGTGAACATAGGAAGGACACATCTGGGACTTTTTATTAGATATACCAACACCAGATAAGGTCAGAAATACAAGTGGATAAACATCTAATATAAACTAGTATTCACAGAATGTTTAACCCCGCCCCTATTTTGTGTCAATCTCCAGCTTCTATGACAACCTGTTCTTGAATTAGAGCCAATAATGTGATTTTGACCTTTCTGCCAAATATGACCTTGACCTTTGACCTTTTGCAATATTGATAATTTCATTATATGTATATATGTGTCAGTGTGTGTAATATTATGATAATATATCCAGTATTGATTAAGTTATAGTGTGATATGTCTATGTTTGATACAGTGTTACACAAGTTAATTTGGCCAGATGTCACCTTTGACCTCCAGAGATCTGAAAAACTATTGGTCGTAGGTGATAACACCAATTCTGAGAATTATATAAATCTTCATTCTGCATTGTTTGGTACCAATCTGAAAGTTCTGTGACCCTCTGTTCTGGAGTTAGAACCATAATGTGATTTTGATCTTTTAGTTCATTGTGCCATTGACCTTTGACCTTTACTCAAATGCATTATTGCATCTGATGTGCATTATCTATATGTATATGTCCATGTAATTTGATGGTGATATCTACAGTATTCATTGATATGTCTCTGTGGGGACACACCTTAAACCTCTATTCAAACCCAAACATGGTCACATGGTTCTAACTCTGTTCCTTCTCCGTCCTGATAATTATTTTTTATTCCACAGTGGAGAACTTCTGTAATTATCTCTATTCTCAGAGCGACGTCTCTGAGGAGAACCGTTCTATCCTGTTAAGGTTCTCCACCTCTGGAACAACCTGTGCACAATAAGAACACTCATCCTTAGAGGGAAACCCCAGCCATTACCCAGGGGTGGGCAGGGGCGGGGCTTAAAGACAGGCAAGACCGGAAGCTGCTTGGAACCACGCCCACTAGGGACCGCTACAGCTGTGTGTGTGTGTGTGTGTGTTGTTGTGTATTTGTGTAAATGTGTGTGTGTGTAGTTGTGTATTTATGTAAGTGTGTGTGTGTGTAGTTGTGTATTTACGTAATGTGTGTGTGTGTAGTTGTGTATTTATGTAAGTGTGTGTGTGTAGTTGTGTATTTACATAATGTGTGTGTTTGTGTAGTTGTGTATTTATGTAAGTGTGTAGTTGTGTATTTCTGTAAGTGTGTGTTTGTGTAGTTGTGTATTTCTGTGTGTGTTTGTGTAGTTGTGTGTTTGTGTAGTTGTGTATTTCTGTGTGTGTTTGTGTAGTTGTGTATTTATGTAAGTGTGTTTGTGTAGTTGTGTATTTCTGTGTGTAGTGGTGTATTTCTGTAAGTGTGTTTGTGTAGTTGTGTATTTATGTAAGTGTGTAGTTGTGTATTTATGTAAGTGTGTTTGTGTAGTTGTGTATTTCTGTAAGTGTGTGTTTGTGTAGTTGTGTATTTCTGTAAGTGTGTGTTTGTGTAGTTGTGTATTTCTGTAAGTGTGTATGTGTGTAGTTGTGTATTTATGTAAGTGTGTGTGTGTGTAGTTGTGTATTTACGTAATGTGTGTTAGTGTAGTTGTGTATTTCTGTAAGTGTGTGTTTGTGTAGTTGTGTATTTCTGTAAGTGTGTGTGTGTGTTTGTGTAGTTGTGTATTTATGTAAATGTGTGTTTGTGTAGTTGTGTATTTATGTAAATGTGTGTTTGTGTAGTTGTGTATTTATGTAAATGTGTGTTTGTGTAGTTGTGTATTTATGTAAGTGTGTGTTTGTGTAGTTGTGTATTTATGTAAATGTGTGTTTGTGTAGTTGTGTATTTCTGTAAGTGTGTGTTTGTGTAGTTGTGTATTTATGTAAATGTGTGTTTGTGTAGTTGTGTATTTATGTAAGTGTGTGTTTGTGTAGTTGTGTATTTATGTAAGTGTGTGTTTGTGTAGTTGTGTATTTCTGTAAGTGTGTGTTTGTGTAGTTGTGTATTTATGTAAGTGTGTGTTTGTGTAGTTGTGTATTTCTGTAAGTGTGTGTTTGTGTAGTTGTGTATTTCTGTAAGTGTGTGTTTGTGTAGTTGTGTATTTCTGTAAGTGTGTGTTTGTGTAGTTGTGTATTTATGTAAATGTGTGTTTGTGTAGTTGTGTATTTATGTAAGTGTGTGTTTGTGTAGTTGTGTATTTATGTAAGTGTGTGTTTGTGTAGTTGTGTATTTATGTAAATGTGTGTTTGTGTAGTTGTGTATTTATGTAAGTGTGTGTGTGTGTAGTTGTGTATTTCTGTAAGTGTGTGTTTGTGTAGTTGTGTATTTCTGTAAGTGTGTGTTTGTGTAGTTGTGTATTTATGTAAGTGTGTGTTTGTGTAGTTGTGTATTTATGTAAGTGTGTGTTTGTGTAGTTGTGTATTTATGTAAGTGTGTGTTTGTGTAGTTGTGTATTTATGTAAGTGTGTGTTTGTGTAGTTGTGTATTTATGTAAGTGTGTGTTTGTGTAGTTGTGTATTTATGTAAATGTGTGTTTGTGTAGTTGTGTATTTATGTAAGTGTGTGTGTGTGTAGTTGTGTATTTCTGTAAGTGTGTGTTTGTGTAGTTGTGTATTTCTGTAAGTGTGTGTTTGTGTAGTTGTGTATTTATGTAAGTGTGTGTTTGTGTAGTTGTGTATTTATGTAAGTGTGTGTTTGTGTAGTTGTGTATTTATGTAAGTGTGTGTTTGTGTAGTTGTGTATTTATGTAAATGTGTGTTTGTGTAGTTGTGTATTTATGTAAGTGTGTGTTTGTGTAGTTGTGTATTTATGTAAATGTGTGTTTGTGTAGTTGTGTATTTATGTAAATGTGTGTTTGTGTAGTTGTGTATTTCTGTAAGTGTGTGTTTGTGTAGTTGTGTATTTATGTAAGTGTGTGTTTGTGTAGTTGTGTATTTATGTAAATGTGTGTTTGTGTAGTTGTGTATTTATGTAAGTGTGTGTTTGTGTAGTTGTGTATTTATGTAAATGTGTGTTTGTGTAGTTGTGTATTTATGTAAATGTGTGTTTGTGTAGTTGTGTATTTATGTAAGTGTGTGTTTGTGTAGTTGTGTATTTATGTAAGTGTGTGTTTGTGTAGTTGTGTATTTATGTAAGTGTGTGTTTGTGTAGTTGTGTATTTCTGTAAGTGTGTGTTTGTGTAGTTGTGTATTTATGTAAATGTGTGTTTGTGTAGTTGTGTATTTATGTAAATGTGTGTTTGTGTAGTTGTGTATTTATGTAAATGTGTGTTTGTGTAGTTGTGTATTTATGTAAGTGTGTGTTTGTGTAGTTGTGTATTTATGTAAATGTGTGTTTGTGTAGTTGTGTATTTCTGTAAGTGTGTGTTTGTGTAGTTGTGTATTTATGTAAATGTGTGTTTGTGTAGTTGTGTATTTATGTAAGTGTGTGTTTGTGTAGTTGTGTATTTATGTAAGTGTGTGTTTGTGTAGTTGTGTATTTCTGTAAGTGTGTGTTTGTGTAGTTGTGTATTTATGTAAGTGTGTGTTTGTGTAGTTGTGTATTTCTGTAAGTGTGTGTTTGTGTAGTTGTGTATTTCTGTAAGTGTGTGTTTGTGTAGTTGTGTATTTCTGTAAGTGTGTGTTTGTGTAGTTGTGTATTTATGTAAATGTGTGTTTGTGTAGTTGTGTATTTATGTAAGTGTGTGTTTGTGTAGTTGTGTATTTATGTAAGTGTGTGTTTGTGTAGTTGTGTATTTATGTAAATGTGTGTTTGTGTAGTTGTGTATTTATGTAAGTGTGTGTGTGTGTAGTTGTGTATTTCTGTAAGTGTGTGTTTGTGTAGTTGTGTATTTCTGTAAGTGTGTGTTTGTGTAGTTGTGTATTTATGTAAGTGTGTGTTTGTGTAGTTGTGTATTTATGTAAGTGTGTGTTTGTGTAGTTGTGTATTTATGTAAGTGTGTGTTTGTGTAGTTGTGTATTTATGTAAGTGTGTGTTTGTGTAGTTGTGTATTTATGTAAGTGTGTGTTTGTGTAGTTGTGTATTTATGTAAATGTGTGTTTGTGTAGTTGTGTATTTATGTAAGTGTGTGTGTGTGTAGTTGTGTATTTCTGTAAGTGTGTGTTTGTGTAGTTGTGTATTTCTGTAAGTGTGTGTTTGTGTAGTTGTGTATTTATGTAAGTGTGTGTTTGTGTAGTTGTGTATTTATGTAAGTGTGTGTTTGTGTAGTTGTGTATTTATGTAAATGTGTGTTTGTGACCCTCACACCACCCCTAACCCACACAGTGACCCTGAACACCTCATTTACTATTTATTAACATAATTAAATTGTTCTAATTCTCTGACCTTATAATTAACATTATCTTATGTTTAATAGCGTCATTTATCAGCTGTTAAATGACGCTCTGGTGGGGGGGGGGGTGAAGGTGGGGGGGGGTCAGCGCTCATGAATCACAGCTTTTTTTTTCTTCCACTTCTCATGTGGGTGACCTTTGTGTTGTGTGGTTTTGGGCTGAATATGGATTTGATCCAGTTTAGAATCTTACACCCATTTAGATGAAACTAAATATGACACAGAGAAAATATTTTATCTGGAAAACTAATAACAGGACAAGAGCATTCTGGGAAAACAGCCAATTACAGACATTAGAAAAAACACTGCATTTATTTCAACTGTGACTCCATGATTTCTGTTATTTATTATTACTATACACTGGAATTGATTCAATAGAAATGTAATGTCATATATATATATATATATATATATATATATATATATATATATATATATATATATATATATATGAAATTATTTTACTTTCTTTTTTTCTTCATGATTTATTCTTGGGTTTTTTTTTTTCACGATTTTGCCAATTTTGTAATTTTTTGTCTTTTGCTAGTTTTTTTTTTTTTTCTTACTCAAATCCTTACTTTTATTACTTTGTAAAATTGAAAATGTGTCTTACCTTAGGGAAAAAAAGCAGTTTTAGTTTTTTTTCCTTTTCTACTTTATGAAAATGAAAATCTACTTTTGTCTTTTGAACTTTTCCTCTCATCGGCCTGTTTTAAGGAACACCCACCTCCAATATTTGTCTTTATTTGACTTTTCCTCCTTTGACCAAATATCAGTCTGTACCATAAACCCACGGTTCTCAAACTGGGGTCCGCGGACCCCTAGGGGGACTTGGCGCATGTCCAGGGGGTACGCGAAATTATTCACAGTTTTGTTTTTTTTTTTGCTGTTTTATTTTGAAATGCGGAAGTTTTATTTTGTAGCGAGCGGGCGGAAGTAACAGCGCTGTTTGACCCTAGCTTGACTAAATTGAGACGGAGCGAGTCACAGGCTATTTTTAGCCACCCTGCAGCGAACATGGATCGATTTTTGTGTCCGCCAAGTTCCTCAAGAAGTGGTAAAAGAAATGACAATGAAAATGACAATGACAAAAACAAACGCCCTAATGCTAAAAAGAGAAAGTACATTGATAGTTATATTGAGTTTGACAAGATCATCCCTCTCATTAAGTCTCTGTCTGTCTGTCTGTCTGTCTGTCTGTCTGTCTGTCACACACACACACACACACGGTTTTGTGTGTTAATACCTGAAAATGTGGCTGGTTTGCACAAAAGCACTATTAAAAAAGGTTATCATTGTTTCATAATAATCATTGTTGAAGTGGTTTTTTATCATTTTCAGTATCGCCAGGATGAGGGGGGACATGGAAAAATGTCACCCCTCCAAGGGGGACCTGGACCAAAAAAGTTTGACAACCCCTGGTATAAACAACCCCCTCCGTCCATCAACCCTTTATTGCTGTTTTTCCTCAGAAAAGAACCTTGTTTATTCCCAGTTTGAAAACAGATTTACTCCAGGGAATTGTTTGGGTCTGTTATGAAAATGGATGATTCTCTTCTCACACATTTAACCAGAGGTGGTAAAAGTACTAACATTCTCTACTTAAGTAGAAGTACAGCTGTATGTGTGAAAAAATAAAAGTAGAAATAATGATACAACTGCTTTACTGAAGTAAAAGTAAAAAAGTACAACTACTCAGTTGTAATAAAGTAAAAACCTATTGGATGAAATAATACTTATTTAAGCAGAAAAGTTTCAAAAATATCTAAAAAATAAAGCCTTTAAAAGTGACTTATTGTGTAGATGATGTGTTTACTCAGGTCACAGTGACTCTGTTTCGTGGATATGGACAGAAAATATGGATATATGGACTTTAGCGTGGGTTTACATGACGGTAGCGCCGTACTTGGCTGCAGGACCTGATCATTCTGAGAGGGTTTGTTCAAACGGAACCTTTGTTTTGTGATCCGTCCAAATGTAAATGACAAAGAAAATGTCGGAAAAAAAAGTTTATTAAAGATTTTTAAAGAGCAGTACATATATTTATATAAATGTAAAGAGTATAAAGTACATATATTTATATAAATGTAAAGAGTATAAAGTACATATATTTATATAAATGTAAAGAGTATAAAGTACATATATTTATATAAATGTAAAGAGTATAAAGTACATATATTTATATAAATGTAAAGAGTATAAAGTACATATATTTATATAAATATAAAGACTATAAAGTACATATATTTATATAAATGTAAAGAGTATAAAGTACATATATTTATATAAATGTAAAGAGTATAAAGTACATATATTTATATAAATG
>CM035799.1:3026985-3029485 GCA_020466265.1 Siphamia tubifer | reverse complement strand
GATACGCACACACACACACACACACACACATACAGATACGCACACACACACACATACGCAGACAGACACTTACTTGTAGGTGCTACTGTCATATAAAGTTGTGCCAGACCTACTGGGAGAATGATTTATGGTTCAGTGCCTTGCCCAAGGACACTTTGACATGTGGGATGTGAACCACTGATCCTTCATTGACCAAACTTCAACAGGATCTCTTCTGGATCACCTCACACCTTTCCTGAAAATGTAAAAGTGTTTTTTCTGTAAAGCTGCTGAAAAACAAACAAACAAACAAACAGACTATAAATCCACTCAGGTCGTGGTAACTTCACAAATCCTATTAAATCTGTGATCTTGTCTAATCATGAATCCATCATTATCATCATTATTATGTTAAATCATCAAAGCATGTTGTAAATCTAATCTAAATATATAATATTAATATGACGTCAGAACAGAAGTAATGGATGGATCTGAAACTGGATCTGGTTCTGATTCTACATTTAACAACATCTGGAAGAAATGGTGACACTAGAGTGAGAACAGAGGACATGTGGACACACAAACACACACACACACACACAGACACACACACACACACAGACACACACACACACACACACAGACACACAGACACACACACACACACACACACACACACACACACACACACACACACAGACACACACACAGACACACACACACACACAGACAGACAAACCAAAAACAATACCCTTCTACCCTTTGGGGGGTTAGGGTAACAAACAAAAAAATTTAATGCATAGCATGATACTTGTCCTAATCGTCCGTCTCTTCCTTGTATAAACAATCTAGACAGAATATAGCATGCTTTGCCCCAACCAGGATTTAAACCGACAACCTTTCGCTCCAAAGTCACGACTGTAAATCACTAAGCTATCCACTGTTGCCATCATTCCTGTCAATCACTGGTTGATGGTAGTGATATAAAAAAAAAAAAAAATGTTCCTCTCGCCCCACATGGGCGGTGTCTCCTTCAGACTCGGGTCCTCTACCAGAGGCCCCTCCCACATGGGCGGTGTCTCCTTCAGACTCGGGTCCTCTACCAGAGGCCCCTCCCACGTGGGCGGTGTCTCCTTCAGACTCGGGTCCTCTACCAGAGGCCCCTCCCACCTGGGCGGTGTCTCCTTCAGACTCAGGTCCTCTACCAGAGGCCCCTCCCACGTGGGCGGTGTCTCCTTCAGACTCGGGTCCTCTACCAGAGGCCTCTCCCACGTGGGCGGTGTCTCCTTCAGACTCGGGTCCTCTACCAGAGGCCCCTCCCACCTGGGCGGTGTCTCCTTCAGACTCGGGTCCTCTACCAGAGGCCCCTCCCACCTGGGCGGTGTCTCCTTCAGACTCGGGTCCTCTACCAGAGGCCCCTCCCACCTGGGCGGTGTCTGAGGGTTCTGTGCAGGATCTTAGCTGTTCCTAACAATGTTCTCTTTTGGACACAGATCTCTGATGTTGTTCCTGGTATCTGCTGGAGACATTGTCCCAGCTTGGGGGTCACTGCCCCTAGTGCTCCCATCACTACTGGTACTGGTAGAGCGACTGGATAGCTTAGTGGTTGCCGGTTCAAATCCCAGGTGTGCCCTTAGGCAAGGCACTTTACGCTATACATGCCTATACCTCACGATGAGCGATACAATAAATAGAGTCATACCGGCTCGGACGGCGCCCGGGACAACAAGGTCCGCGTTATGGGTTGAGGAACCAGGACACCCTGATGTTAAATTGGCTACTGGAACAAGACATTCATGGAGCAGGGCAGATATATATGTATATATATATATATATATATATATATATATATATATATATATATATATATATATATATATATATATATATGTATCACAGTGAAGTATAGAGTCAGAGGGCGGGCCTAACAAAGTGACGCTGCAACGATTGGTGGAGAAACAAGTGTAAACAACCATAGAAGAAGAACAACAACAGGTGTAGATTTACTTTTATCACAGATGAGTGAATGAGTTCCGTCAACTTTCAGACGCTCTAACTACGTCAAAAAAGATTACATTGATTGGTTGTAGTACCGTCCTATTACATACAGAGGATTTGAAAGACAACCTTTTAGCCCCGCCTCCTCTGACTATGAAGCACCACTAGACCCATACATGGAATGAATAGAGATAGCACTGCTAGGCTAGGCTAGGCTAGCACTGCTAGGCTAGGCTGTGAAAGGGTTAAGTGTGTGCTCAGTGAGTTCTTCAAACAGACAGAAGTGCAGCGCTGTCATGTCTTTGGACTTTAACAGAGGTATTATCTGCTAAGTAAGTATTCTGGAGGTAGGATGGAATTCAGCAAATCAGTAGGATGTGTGTGTGTGTGTGTGTGTGTGTGTGTGTGTCAGTGTCACTCTGCTTTTCTTTCATGTTTCTTTGATGTTTCAGTAAAAAGGGGTCTCAGCCTCTAGCGTGGAGGTCCCCACGCTGCATTCATATGCACTTCCTGTCTGTAATGA
>CM035799.1:3022060-3026885 GCA_020466265.1 Siphamia tubifer | reverse complement strand
TTTATGGGGACATTCATATGTTTACACAGTCACACCATGGGGACCTCTAATACTATGGGGACCAAAATGCAGGTCCCCACAAGGGTTAAATATAGATAAAGGTCCCCACCTAGTAAAATAGAAATGATGTGGCCCTGTTAATACATATGATTTGTTTTTTTTTTTAGCCAAAACTATGTCAATCGACTGTTCCATCTCTCTCAAATTTCCCACAAAATACACAAAATACATAAAATATGTTCCATTTCACTAAGAGTGACAAAAATAAATATTAGTTTGTCTTAAATATAAACTAAACTAGTCTGATTCAGACTCTGGTCGATGGCGTTTATGGATAAATAAAAAAAAAAAAAAACAATGACATTGCAGTCGGTGAGAAAAACACTAATGTTCTGTTTCCACTGCTGCTTTTACTCTCATGTTGAATTTGCAAAAAAAAATGTTTTTAGAAAAAGAGTAAAACTGCAGAACCCGTGAAAAAAAAAAAAAGAGTGAAAATCCTGGCATATCAGGTTCTGGAGAGAGGTGGAGAAAGTCCTCCCTGGATCAAAGGTAAATATGGATGAGTCCCAAAGACACAAATTAAACAAACAGAAATAACATTTTAGAGGGAAAACAGAAATGAAAGGCCAGCGTGTGCACACAGAACTGCAAAAGGAAATGTCAGACAAGACTGAAAGAAATGTTCACTGGTTCAGATCAGGGCTTTTAAACTTGTACTGTTTACAGGAGACATTTTATTCATAGTTAATTCACAATAAAGTTTAATTCTACTTGCAGATAAACACCTAATTCCAGTTCTCTGGATACTGCGGAAGAAAACACACTCTTATTCTGATAAATCAAACTTTAAAAAAACATCCAAACTATGAGATAAAAAGTCAAAACTATGAGATAAAAAGTCAAAAACTATGAGTATAAAAAGTCAAAACTATGAGATAAAAAGTCAAAATTATGAGATAAAAAGTCAAACTATGAGATAAAAAGTCAAAATTATGAGATAAAAAGTCAAAATTATGAGATAAAAAGTCAAAACTATTGAGATAAAAAGTCAAAATTATGAGATAAAAAGTCAAGACTATGAGATAAAAAGTCAAAACTATGAGATAAAAAAGTCAAAACTATGAGATAAAAAGTCAAAATTATGAGATAAAAAAGTCAAAATTATGAGATAAAAAGTCAAAATTATGAGATAAAAAAGTCAAAATTATTAGATAAAAAGTCAAGACTATGAGATAAAAAGTCAAAACTATGAGATAAAAAGTCAAAACTATGAGATAAAAAAGTCAAAACTATGAGATTAAAAGTCAAAACTGAGATAAAAAGTCAAAATTATGAGATAAAAAGTCTAAACTATGAGATAAAAAGTCAAAATTATGAGATAAAAAGTCAAAACTATGAGATAAAAAGTCAAAATTATGAGATAAAAAAGTCAAAACTATGAGATAAAAAGTCAAAATTATGAGATAAAAAGTCAAAACTATGAGATAAAAAGTCAAAACTATGAGATAAAAAGTCAAAATTATGAGATAAAAAGTCAAAATTATGAGATAAAAAGTCAAAACTATGAGATAAAAAGTCAAAACTATGAGATAATAAAGTCAAAACTGAGATAAAAAGTCAAAATTATGAGATAAAAAGTCAAAACTATGAGATAAAAAGTCAAAACTATGAGATAAAAAGTCAAAATTATGAGATAAAAAGTCAAAAACTATGAGATAAAAAGTCAAAATTATGAGAATAAAAAGTCAAAACTGAGATAAAAAGTCAAAATTCCCAATCAACTAATGACAACCAGAATTCATCCATATATAAGGCACACTGTGGTTTTTGGAGAAAATTTAAGTCTTATGTGCATGTTATAGTCCAGAAAATACAGTAATATATAGCACATTTAATGTGTGAAGAAGATACTTTCTAGAAAAAATGATTGAGCAGTGAAATTGTGCAGAAAAAAAACCCTTCTATTAAAGAAACTGTGAAACTTCATGGTTTCCCTACATGTTTATTCATGTATTAATATGACCTATGGCTACGTTAGCATTAAAAACAAGACAATGACTCATTAAAGTATTCAGTGAGGAGGCGACAATTTAAAAAAATAAATAAAGCAAAGGAAGAGGAGTCGACGAAGTCCAGGAAGAAATAAAGAGGAAATAATCCCTGTGCATCTGGTGGACTGTTTGTTCAAACAAGTAGAAACAAAGCAAATGTGCAAATGTGTTTCCCTTGAAACCTAGAGCCAACAAAGTTAGTGGAATAAATGTCATTACAGACAGGAAGTGCATATGAAATGCAGCGAGGGGGACCTCCACGCTAGAGGCTGAGACCCCTTTTTACTGAAACATCAAAGAAACATGAAAGAAAAGCAGAGTGACACTGACACACACACACACACACACACACACACACACACAACACACACATCCTACTGATTTGCTGAATTCCATCCTACCTCCAGAATACTTACTTAGCAGATAATACCTCTGTTAAAGTCCAAAGACATGACAGCGCTGCACTTCTGTCTGTTTGAAGAACTCACTGAGCCACACACTTACCCTTTCACAGCCTAGCCTAGCAGTGCTAGCCTAGCCTAGCCTAGCAGTGCTATCTCTATTCATTCCATGTATGGGTCTAGTGGGTGCTTTCATAGTCAGAGGAGGCGGGGCTTAAAAGGTTGTCTTTCAAATCCTCTGTATGTAATAGGACGGTACTACAACCAATCAATGTAATCTTTAGGATGACGTAGTTAGAGCGTCTGAAAGTTGACGGAACTCATTCACTCATCTGTGATAAAAGTAAATCTACACCTGTTGTTGTTCTTCTTCTATGGTTGTTTTACACCTTGTTTCTCCACCAATCGTTGCAGCGTCACTTTGTTAGGCCCGCCCTCCTGACTCTATACTTCACTGTGATACATATATATATATAATATATATATATATATATATATATATATTATATATATATATACATATATATCTGCCCTGCTCCATGAATGTCTTGTTCAGTAGCCAATTTAACATCAGGGTGTCCTGGTTCCTCAACCCATAACGTGGACCTTGTTGTCCCGGGCGCCGTCCGAGCCGGTATGACTCTATTTATTGTATCGCTCATCGTGAGGTATAGGCATGTATAGCGTAAAGTGCCTTGCCTAAGGGCACACCCTGGGATTTGAACCGGCAACCACTAAGCTATCCAGTCGCTCTACCAGTACCAGTAGTGATGGGAGCACTAGGGGCCAGTGACCCCCAAGCTGGGACAATGTCTCCAGCAGATACCAGGTACAACATCAGAGATCTGTGTCCAAAAGAGAACATTGTTAGGAACAGCTAAGATCCTGCACAGAACCCCTCTAGACACCGCCCAGGTGGGAGGGGCCTCTGGTAGAGGACCCGAGTCTGAAGGAGACACCGCCCAGGTGGGAGGGGCCTCTGGTAGAGGACCCGAGTCTGAAGGAGACACCGCCCAGGTGGGGAGGGGCCTCTGGTAGAGGACCCGAGTCTGAAGGAGACACCGCCCACGTGGGAGGGGCCTCTGGTAGAGGACCTGAGTCTGAAGGAGACACCGCCCAGGTGGGAGGGGCCTCTGGTAGAGGACCCGAGTCTGAAGGAGACACCGCCCACGTGGGAGGGGCCTCTGGTAGAGGACCCGAGTCTGAAGGAGACACCGCCCACGTGGGAGGGGCCCTCTGGTAGAGGACCCGAGTCTGAAGGAGACAACCGCCCACGTGGGTGGGGCCTCTGGTAGAGGACCCTGAGTCTGAAGGAGACACCGCCCATGTGGGGCGAGAGGAACATTTTTTTTTTTTTTATATCACTACTCATCAACCAGTGATTGACAGGAATGATGGCAACAGTGGATAGCTTAGTGATTTACAGTCGTGACTTTGGAGCGAAAGGTTGTCGGTTTAAATCCTGGTTGGGGCAAATGCATGCTATATTCTGTCTAGATTGTTTATACAAGGAAGAGACGGACGATTAGGACAAGTATCATGCTATGCATTAAATTTTTTTGTTTGTTACCCTAACCCCCCAAAGGGTAGAAGGGTATTGTTTTTGGTTTGTCTGTCTGTGTGTGTGTGTGTCTGTGTGTGTCTGTGTGTGTGTGTGTGTGAGTGTGTGTGTGTGTGTGTGTGTGTGTGTCTGTGTGTCTGTGTGTGTGTGTGTGTGTCTGTGTGTGTGTGTGTGTCTGTGTGTGTGTGTGTGTGTGTCTGTGTGTCTGTGTGTGTGTGTGTGTGTTTGTGTGTGTGTGTGTGTGTGTGTGTGTGTGTGTGTGTGTCCACATGTCCTCTGTTCTCACTCTAGTGTCACCATTTCTTTCCAGATGTTGTTAAATGTAGAATCAGAACCAGATCCAGTTTCAGATCCATCCATTACTTCTGTTCTGACGTCATATTATATATTATATTTATATTAGATTTACAACATGCTTTGATGATTTAACATAATAATGATGATAATGATGGATTCATGATTAGACAAGATCACAGATTTAATAGGATTTGTGAAGTTACCACGACCTGAGTGGATTTATAGTCTGTTTGTTTGTTTGTTTGTTTTTCAGCAGCTTTACAGAAAAAACACTTTTTACATTTTCAGGAAAGGTGTGAGGTGATCCAGAAGAGATCCTGTTGAAGTTTGGTCAATGAAGGATCAGTGGTTCACATCCCACATGTCAAAGTGTCCTTGGGCAAGGCACTGAACCATAAATCATTCTCACCAGTAGGTCTGGCACAACTTTATATGACAGTAGCACCTACAAGTAAGTGTCTGTCTGCGTATGTGTGTGTGTGTGCGTATCTGTATGTGTGTGTGTGTGTGTG
>CM035799.1:2992060-3017060 GCA_020466265.1 Siphamia tubifer | reverse complement strand
TTTTCAGGTATTATAATATAAATGAACACTTCAGAAACAACAATTTTAAATAATTTTAAAATAATAAACGGAACAAAAGACACACAAAACCGTGTGTGTGTGTGTGTGTGTGACAGACAGACAGACAGACAGAGACTTTTGGTGGAATTTTGGTCTCCCATCATTGTTCTCAATGAAGCCAAACTCAATATAACTATCAATGTACTTTCTCTTTTTAGGGTTAGGGCGTTTGTTTTTGTCATTGTCATTTTCATTGTCATTTCTTTTACCACTTCTTGAGGAACTTGGCGGACACAAAAATCGATCCATGTTCGCTGCAGGGTGGCTAAAAATAGCCTGTGACTCGCTCCGTCTCAATTTAGTCAAGCTAGGGTCAAACAGCGCTGTTACTTCCGCCCGCTCGCTACAAAATAAAACTTCCGCATTTCAAAATAAAACAGCAAAAAAAAAAACAAAACTGTGAATAATTTCGCGTACCCCCTGGACATGCGCCAAGTCCCCCTAGGGGTCCGCGGACCCCAGTTTGAGAACCGTGGGTTTATGGTACAGACTGATATTTGGTCAAAGGAGGAAAAGTCAAATAAAGACAAATATTGGAGGTGGGTGTTCCTTAAAACAGGCCGATGAGAGGAAAAGTTCAAAAGACAAAAGTAGATTTTCATTTTCATAAAGTAGAAAAGGAAAAAAAACTAAAACTGCTTTTTTTCCTAAGGTAAGATACATTTTCAATTTTACAAAGTAATAAAAGTAAGGATTTGAGTAAGAAAAAAAAAAAAAACTAGCAAAAGACAAAAAATTACAAAATTGGCAAAATCGTGAAAAAAAAAAAACCCAAGAATAAATCATGAAGAAAAAAAGAAAGTAAAATAATTTCATATATATATACATATATATATATATATATATATATATATATATATATATATATATATATATATATATATATATATATATATATATATATATATGACATTACATTTCTATTGAATCAATTCCAGTGTATAGTAATAATAAATAACAGAAATCATGGAGTCACAGTTGAAATAAATGCAGTGTTTTTTCTAATGTCTGTAATTGGCTGTTTTCCCAGAATGCTCTTGTCCTGTTATTAGTTTTCCAGATAAAATATTTTCTCTGTGTCATATTTAGTTTCATCTAAATGGGTGTAAGATTCTAAACTGGATCAAATCCATATTCAGCCCAAAACCACACAACACAAAGGTCACCCACATGAGAAGTGGAAGAAAAAAAAAGCTGTGATTCATGAGCGCTGACCCCCCCCCCCCCACCTTCACCCCCCCCCCCCACCAGAGCGTCATTTAACAGCTGATAAATGACGCTATTAAACATAAGATAATGTTAATTATAAGGTCAGAGAATTAGAACAATTTAATTATGTTAATAAATAGTAAATGAGGTGTTCAGGGTCACTGTGTGGGTTAGGGGTGGTGTGAGGGTCACAAACACACATTTACATAAATACACAACTACACAAACACACATTTACATAAATACACAACTACACAAACACACACTTACATAAATACACAACTACACAAACACACATTTACATAAATACACAACTACACAAACACACATTTACATAAATACACAACTACACAAACACACATTTACATAAATACACAACTACACAAACACACACTTACAGAAATACACAACTACACAAACACACATTTACAGAAATACACAACTACACAAACACACACTTACATAAATACACAACTACACAAACACACACTTACATAAATACACAACTACACAAACACACATTTACATAAATACACAACTACACAAACACACACTTACAGAAATACACAACTACACAAACACACACACTTACATAAATACACAACTACACAAACACACACTTACATAAATACACAACTACACAAACACACACTTACATAAATACACAACTACACAAACACACACTTACATAAATACACAACTACACAAACACACATTTACATAAATACACAACTACACAAACACACACTTACATAAATACACGACTACACAAACACACTTACATAAATACACAACTACACACACACACTTACAGAAATACACAACTACACACACACACATTTACATAAATACACAACTACACAAACACACACTTACAGAAATACACAACTACACACACACACACACACACTTACAGAAATACACAACTACACAAACACACACTTACAGAAATACACAACTACACTAACACACATTACGTAAATACACAACTACACACACACACACTTACATAAATACACAACTACACACATACACACTTACAGAAATACACAACTACACAAACACACACTTACAGAAATACACAACTACACAAACACACACTTACAGAAATACACAACTACACAAACACACTTACATAAATACACAACTACACACTTACATAAATACACAACTACACAAACACACTTACAGAAATACACAACTACACAAACACACACAGAAATACACAACTACACAAACACACAACTACACAAACACACACAGAAATACACAACTACACAAACACACACTTACAGAAATACACAACTACACACACACACTTACATAAATACACAACTACACACACACACATTACGTAAATACACAACTACACACACACACACTTACATAAATACACAACTACACACACACACATTTACACAAATACACAATAACACACACATACACAGCTGTAGCGGTCCCTAGTGGGCGTGGTTCCAAGCAGCTTCCGGTCTTGCCTGTCTTTAAGCCCCGCCCCTGCCCACCCCTGGGTAATGGCTGGGGTTTCCCTCTAAGGATGAGTGTTCTTATTGTGCACAGGTTGTTCCAGAGGTGGAGAACCTTAACAGGATAGAACGGTTCTCCTCAGAGACGTCGCTCTGAGAATAGAGATAATTACAGAAGTTCTCCACTGTGGAATAAAAAATAATTATCAGGACGGAGAAGGAACAGAGTTAGAACCATGTGACCATGTTTGGGTTTGAATAGAGGTTTAAGGTGTGTCCCCACAGAGACATATCAATGAATACTGTAGATATCACCATCAAATTACATGGACATATACATATAGATAATGCACATCAGATGCAATAATGCATTTGAGTAAAGGTCAAAGGTCAATGGCACAATGAACTAAAAGATCAAAATCACATTATGGTTCTAACTCCAGAACAGAGGGTCACAGAACTTTCAGATTGGTACCAAACAATGCAGAATGAAGATTTATATAATTCTCAGAATTGGTGTTATCACCTACGACCAATAGTTTTTCAGATCTCTGGAGGTCAAAGGTGACATCTGGCCAAATTAACTTGTGTAACACTGTATCAAACATAGACATATCACACTATAACTTAATCAATACTGGATATATTATCATAATATTACACACACTGACACATATATACATATAATGAAATTATCAATATTGCAAAAGGTCAAAGGTCAAGGTCATATTTGGCAGAAAGGTCAAAATCACATTATTGGCTCTAATTCAAGAACAGGTTGTCATAGAAGCTGGAGATTGACACAAAATAGGGGCGGGGTTAAACATTCTGTGAATACTAGTTTATATTAGATGTTTATCCACTTGTATTTCTGACCTTATCTGGTGTTGGTATATCTAATAAAAAGTCCCAGATGTGTCCTTCCTATGTTCACAGACTGAACACTTCTTTATGTTGCTGTGTTCCTCCTCCATCAGTGCTTTTGGAGTTGCTCTAAACACTGGATGAGCTCCAGAAGCAGCGCCGTCCTGCTCCGCTTTATGATGCTATAACAGTTAGCCATGACAATATGCATCCAATTAACAGGCATTATGTCATTAGTCAGCCTATCCATTCATCTAATGGGATTCGCCTCATTACAGCGTGACAGATGATCCCACCGCAGACGCACGCCGACTCCATGTGACCAAAGCGTCCCCGTATTTCCTCCTCTCAATGATAATGATTTGAAAGGATGAAGCCATCCAGTGTAATACTACGAGATGGAAAAAGCCCATTTTAATATTTAGGATATACGATAGTGTCACATTATGTAAGAAGAGAACGTAAAAACAGTACTTGATCGAACAAGCGCTAAAAGACGAAACAGATAATTTCATTTCACTTTTGAGTATCTTCCCAGGCCTGATGGGGTAAGTGTGACAGCGGTGGCGCTTAAGGGATGAGGAAGTGGATCTTAGTAACTGGGTTTTGATTGGAATAAAATCAAGTAAAGTGGATCCTCTGTTGCCACAACGAGGTGATCACATGACCGCTTATACTTCCTGTCCCACAGATGAATGTGATGAACGACGGAGCTGGACTGTCGACTCAGCGCTCCACACCTACGCTAAAATAACTTTCAATTTAAAGGGAGAGGGAGGGGGGGGGGGTGAGAGAGAGAGAGAAAGAGAGAGAGACAAAGAGGGGGGACGAGAGAGAGAGAGAGAGAGAGAGAGAGAGAGAGAGAGAGAGACAAAGAGGGGGGACGAGAGAGAGAGAGAGAGAGAGAGAGAGAGACAAAGAGGGGGGACGAGAGAGAGAGAGAGACAAAGAGGGGGGACGAGAGAGAGAGACAAAGAGGGGAGGGGGGGCGAGAGAGAGTGAAAGAGAGAGAGAGAGAGTAGATACAGTAGATAGTTGGTTCCAAATAAAGGAGCATGTACAGAACGACAGGAATAATGTTAAAGAGGAATTAAGTGTTTCCATGTCAGAAGAATTATTTAATTCAGAATATACCAGTGACTTTATTCTGAATTTAGTTTAATTCAGAATTATCATTTCCAACTGGTGTTTACATGGTTCATCTGAAAGAGGAATGAACCTTTATTCTGACTTCAACAGGAATAAAACCTGTCATGTAAACAGGCCCAGTTTCACACTTAAACACAACAAACCTTTTCTCCTTTGTTTAAACATAGGAGACATAAACATAAACATAAACACATAAACATATGTTGTGGTGATGTTGCGTATATTACTGTTTAATGTGTGACCTGGAGCAGAGCACAGTCATTTCTGCTGTTCTGTGCTTGGAACCATGTGCAGCTGAATCCTGATAATTAATACAAGGACAAACCTGAGGGAACCAAAGTGTGGAGGGAAAATACAACAAAACATCCCTGGGCAAGGTGAAAGGAATAAACACACACACCAACGGCGCTATTCACCTAGCGCTAGCGCTGTGATGGTAACCATGGCGTGTTAGGGTTGAATCCAGCCGTCTGATTGGCCGTTCAGTCACACTTTCTCTAAACACTCTCATAAAAGAAGGTACTTATACTTCTACAAAGGCTGTTACACCAGCAGAACCTGTACAAGTACATTATTGGACCTTTTCAAGAAGGCCGTTGCCTAGAACGTAATAAATGTCAAAAACATAAGGTATGACATTATTGATCTTAAACTAATAAAAACAACTTTAATAATGTAAAAAATTGTGTTTTACTTTCATTTAGTTTTACATTTTAGTGAAATTATTTTATTTCATTACTGCCAGTTCTTATGTTTTGGGTTGTAACAATGTCCATATATGAACCTTTGGTGTTAACATTGGTATTTACTCTACCTTTATTTGTGAGTGTCAGTGTGGTTGTGCTTCTGGAAACTCATCCTGCTGTTTGGGCATCTTTTCCATCGCTGTCACTGCCTTTAGGTACATTTATGTGCCAACCATTGGAAGACATTTTTGGATAAATACTCACCCCCCCCCTGCAGCTGACAGTGTCAGTTTGAATGCTAATCAATTTCTCTGAAATTTCCACTGGCCTACATTCATACACATCACAGTTGGTCCACACACTCCATCCTCTGCCTTCACACATTATCCACTGAACCAGTATGAACCTGTGAGTGCGTACAGGTGAAGGAAGACATAATCCTCTCTCTTTCCCACACAGTGCGTCTGACGCCTGCAGCATACAGATGGAATCACCACTGGACGACAGAGGGTGGGGATGTGTTGGGGTGGGGGGGTGAAGAAAGGGAGGAGGCTGAGGTGATAGCAGTAATGCCTTCACTTTCAATCAATGTTGTGCTCTACTGCTACTACTTTTTTTCTCTCTCTCCTGTCGCAGTGTGAGTAGGAAGTGCCGACAGTCTCATCATCCCTGTTGGGTTCAGACAGTCTTAGATACAGTCACTGAAGAAATAGAATATGGAGGTGTTGTGGAATTTTCAATCACCACCAGGAGAGAAAATCTTCAAATGAAAATGATCAGTTATTGACAGTGAGAACAACACGGAACTAACGGTTTTCAAATGTTCAGGAGTTTCAAGGGGCCTGATTTCATCTCCACTGGACTAGACCATTAGCCTAGCCACACTAGCTCCTCCTAGCGTCAGTAAATATAATGTTCTATCGTAGTAGCCTAGCCACACTAGCTCCTCCTAGCATCAGTAAATCTAATGTTCTATCGTAGTAGCCTAGCCACACTAGCTCCTCCTAGCATCAGTAAATCTAATGTTCTATCGTAGTAGCCTAGCCACACTAGCTCCTCCTAGCATCAGTAAATCTAATGTTCTATCATAGTAGCCTAGCCACACTAGCTCCTCCTAGCATCAGTAAATCTAATGTTCTATCATAGTAGCCTAGCCACACTAGCTCCTCCTAGCATCAGTAAATCTAATGTTCTATCGTAGTAGCCTAGCCACACTAGCTCCTCCTAGCGTCAGTAAATCTAATGTTCTATCATAGTAGCCTAGCCACACTAGCTCCTCTTAGCATCAGTAAATCTAATGTTCTATCGTAGTAGTCTAGCCACACTAGCTTCTCCTAGCATCAGTAAATCTAATGTTCTATTGTAGTAGCCTAGCCACACTAGCTCCTCCTAGCATCAGTAAATCTAATGTTCTATCATAGTAGCCTAGCCACACTAGCTCCTCCTAGCATCAGTAAATCTAATGTTCTATCGTAGTAGCCTAGCCACACTAGCTCCTCCTAGCGTCAGTAAATCTAATGTTCTATCATAGTAGCCTAGCCACACTAGCTTCTCCTAGCATCAGTAAATCTAATGTTCTATTGTAGTAGCCTAGCCACACTAGCTCCTCCTAGCATCAGTAAATCTAATGTTCTATCATAGTAGCCTAGCCACACTAGCTCCTCTTAGCATCAGTAAATCTAATGTTCTATCGTAGTAGTCTAGCCACACTAGCTTCTCCTAGCATCAGTAAATCTAATGTTCTATTGTAGTAGCCTAGCCACACTAGCTCCTCCTAGCATCAGTAAATCTAATGTTCTATCATAGTAGCCTAGCCACACTAGCTCCTCCTAGCATCAGTAAATCTAATGTTCTATCGTAGTAGCCTAGCCACACTAGCTCCTCCTAGCGTCAGTAAATCTAATGTTCTATCATAGTAGCCTAGCCACACTAGCTCCTCTTAGCATCAGTAAATCTAATGTTCTATTGTAGTAGCCTAGCCACACTAGCTCCTCCTAGCATCAGTAAATCTAATGTTCTATCGTAGTAGCCTAGCCACACTAGCTTCTCCTAGCATCAGTAAATCTAATGTTCTATTGTAGTAGCCTAGCCACACTAGCTCCTCCTAGCATCAGTAAATCTAATGTTCTATCATAGTAGCCTAGCCACACTAGCTCCTCCTAGCATCAGTAAATCTAATGTTCTATCGTAGTAGCCTAGCCACACTAGCTCCTCCTAGCGTCAGTAAATCTAATGTTCTATCATAGTAGCCTAGCCACACTAGCTCCTCTTAGCATCAGTAAATCTAATGTTCTATTGTAGTAGCCTAGCCACACTAGCTCCTCCTAGCATCAGTAAATCTAATGTTCTATCGTAGTAGCCTAGCCACACTAGCTTCTCCTAGCATCAGTAAATCTAATGTTCTATTGTAGTAGCCTAGCCACACTAGCTCCTCCTAGCATCAGTAAATCTAATGTTCTATCGTAGTAGCCTAGCCACACTAGCTTCTCCTAGCATCAGTAAATCTAATGTTCTATTGTAGTAGCCTAGCCACACTAGCTCCTCCTAGCATCAGTAAATCTAATGTTCTATTGTAGTAGCCTAGCCACACTAGCTCCTCCTAGCATCAGTAAATCTAATGTTCTATCGTAGTAGCCTAGCCACACTAGCTCCTCCTAGCATCAGTAAATCTAATGTTCTATCATAGTAGCCTAGCCACACTAGCTCCTCCTAGCATCAGTAAATCTAATGTTCTATCGTAGTAGCCTAGCCACACTAGCTCCTCCTAGCATCAGTAAATCTAATGTTCTATCGTAGTAGCCTAGCCACACTAGCTCCTCCTAGCATCAGTAAATCTAATGTTCTATCGTAGTAGCCTAGCCACACTAGCTCCTCCTAGCGTCAGTAAATCTAATGTTCTATCATAGTAGCCTAGCCACACTAGCTCCTCTTAGCATCAGTAAATCTAATGTTCTATTGTAGTAGCCTAGCCACACTAGCTCCTCCTAGCATCAGTAAATCTAATGTTCTATCGTAGTAGCCTAGCCACACTAGCTTCTCCTAGCATCAGTAAATCTAATGTTCTATTGTAGTAGCCTAGCCACACTAGCTCCTCCTAGCATCAGTAAATCTAATGTTCTATCATAGTAGCCTAGCCACACTAGCTCCTCCTAGCATCAGTAAATCTAATGTTCTATCGTAGTAGCCTAGCCACACTAGCTCCTCCTAGCGTCAGTAAATCTAATGTTCTATCATAGTAGCCTAGCCACACTAGCTCCTCTTAGCATCAGTAAATCTAATGTTCTATTGTAGTAGCCTAGCCACACTAGCTCCTCCTAGCATCAGTAAATCTAATGTTCTATCGTAGTAGCCTAGCCACACTAGCTTCTCCTAGCATCAGTAAATCTAATGTTCTATTGTAGTAGCCTAGCCACACTAGCTCCTCCTAGCATCAGTAAATCTAATGTTCTATCGTAGTAGCCTAGCCACACTAGCTTCTCCTAGCATCAGTAAATCTAATGTTCTATTGTAGTAGCCTAGCCACACTAGCTCCTCCTAGCATCAGTAAATCTAATGTTCTATTGTAGTAGCCTAGCCACACTAGCTCCTCCTAGCATCAGTAAATCTAATGTTCTATCGTAGTAGCCTAGCCACACTAGCTCCTCCTAGCATCAGTAAATCTAATGTTCTATCATAGTAGCCTAGCCACACTAGCTCCTCCTAGCATCAGTAAATCTAATGTTCTATCGTAGTAGCCTAGCCACACTAGCTCCTCCTAGCATCAGTAAATCTAATGTTCTATCGTAGTAGTCTAGTTTCACTCAATGTAATTTTTGTCTAGATTTCCCTGAAACTGGTCGACCAATCACAGTGAAGTATAGAATCAGAGGGCGGGCCTAACAAAGTGACGCTGTGACGATTGGGAGAGAAACTGAGGAGGAGGACGTGCTAATGCAGATCAGATGCAATGACTCATTTGAGTAAAGGTCAAAGGTCAAGGTCACATTTAATTAAAAGGTCAAAATGACATTATTGGTTATAACTCCAGAACAGAGGGTCACAGAACTTTCAGATTGGTACCAAAAGATGCAGAATGAAGATTTATACAATTCAAAGGTCAAAGGTGAAATGTGTCCAAATTAACTTGTGTAACAAGATGTAAAACATCGACATATCATGCTATAACTTAATCAATACTGGATATATTATCATAATATTAGACACACTGACACATATATACATATAACCAAATTATCAAAAAGGTCAAAGGTCAAGGTCATATTTGGCAGAAAGGTCAAAATCAGAGGTTGTCATAGAAGCTGGAGATCAGCCCAAAATAGGGGCGGAGTTAAACATTCTGTGAATAGTGATGAGATATTTGGATTGGAAAAAAGAAAAATACAAAGATAAAAAGTCAATTATGACATAGAGACAAATTTATGAAAAAAAGTCAGAATGATTAGATAAAAAGTCAAAATTTGAGAAAAATACACTCGGTCAGATTATAAATTTTGCAGTGCTGTGAAAAAACTGGGCAGGAGGACTCACAGCATATTTTGTAACCTTTTTATAGTCAAAAATAATAATTAAAAAAAAAGGTTTAGAAGGTCAAATTACCAAAGGAGATGGAAGCGGAGAAGATGAATGACTTCAGGGACGGTTTCTTTCTTTAAACATTAATAACTGGACATGAAACATCAGGAGAAAGACGAGCAGCGTGGGATAAGCTAGCACACCTGGGATATGCTAATGCAGATTTAGGGAAAGTAGGAAGGAAACGAGGAGGAGGAGGAGGAAGGATGTCAGAGCAATGGAGGATTAGAGCATCAACAGAGCTGGGTTTGCTAACGCTAACTGTGTAGGGTTAGCCTGCACATGCAAATGTATGGAAATGGTAAAGACGGCTAGAGGGTGATGGAGTGACGGAAGGAAATGGAAAAGTCCAAGGATCTGAAGGAAGAGGATTAACCAGAACATTTAATGGTCGAAAGTTACAGAGAAGAAATGCTAATAAGCTAGCAACCAAATGACACTATGTGGCGCTAATGATGACTAGCAGCAAAAAGAAGAGAGAGGGGGAGAGAGAGAGAGTAGGGGGGGAGAGAAGAGAGAGAGTGAGAAGAAAAAGAAAGAAAGATAATTTTTCATCCCTTACAGGTAAATACTCTGCTACTACAGGAGTATATATATATATATATATATATATATATATATATATATGCAAATCTGTCACTCACACATCAATCCGATTCAGGGCGATTCATAAAAATTTGTAGACGATTCAAACCAATTCAATAAAAATTTACAATTTAACCACAATGACTTATTTTATTATATGTTACCGAAAAGAAAAATAAACAAATATAAATTCAAAACCGTATCCTTTTGTGTATTTAGTGTCACAGAGACAGGAACTACTGAACAATATACCTGTAGATAAGTGATATTAATGATAATATACCTGTAGATAAGTGATATTAATGATAATATACCTGTAGATAAATGATATTAATGATAATATACATGTAGATAAGTGATATTAATGATAATATACCTGTAGATAAGTGATATTAATGATAATATACCTGTAGATAAATGATATTAATGATAATATACCTGTAGATAAGTGATATTAATGATAATATACCTGTAGATAAGTGATATTAATGATAATATACCTGTAGATAAGTGATATTAATGATAATATACCTGTAGATAAGTGATATTAATGATAATATACCTGTAGATAAATGATATTAATGATAATATACCTGTAGATAAGTGATATTAATGATAATATACCTGTAGATAAATGATATTAATGATAATATACATGTAGATAAGTGATATTAATGATAATATACCTGTAGATAAATGATATTAATGATAATATACCTGTAGATAAATGATATTAATGATAATATACCTGTAGATAAATGATATTAATGATAATATACATGTAGATAACTGATATTAATGGTTTGACCTCAGGGAAATGATTCACAACCATAAATCTGGGGCATGGGACCGTTGGCAGTTTTACAGATTCTCTGGGATCTGAATGGACACAGACTGATAAGTGATAAGAATGGGTTCATCTTTACCCCCTGTGTACATATATTAGTGATGAGCGCGTCACCACACAAACAAACAACTTCCTTTGCCAAGGTAACAGCCATAAAATACTCACTTCCCTAGTTTATTTATTAACTTTTTATCCAGTGTAACAGCATTTCTGTGTATTCTACTTCATCTTTTACCTTTTGATAATGAGCTTTTTCTTTAAATGAGGTCAGTTTGTTACAAAAGCAACAGGGTCTATTCATTTCTAAATAAAATAAAATGCATCAGAAGGATATTTGCAAGTTGTGACCTTGTAAAGAAACACCCTATAAGTGTAAAGTTCCATTCATTAGTCTTATTCTGTATATCATAGGCCAAGGCATTAAATATTCATAATCACACATTTACATACCTTATCATTAAGCTTGATTATTCAACACGGGGTGCCCCCTTTGACTTCCTGCGTATCTGGCCACAGACTCTGCTGCCTACAGCCTTTTTGTAGGTCATTATCCACTAAGTCCACACTGTTTATTCATGCAAATTATATCACCATGTATGCGCTTGAATATCACACCGTTAGAACAAAGTATCAGACCAAAACAAAGACAGACGGGTTATGGGACCTGAATCCTAAAGATACAGCCCTGGCCTTCTGGTGCATTTTAGCACAAAAGAGGGAAAAGTGGAGGTTTTTTTTTTTTCAAAGACGAATATTCAGCAGGGGTATGGGGAAGGTAAAGTAAAAAAAAATAAAATAGAACCAATGACCCTGTATCTGATACTAATATTGAATGATGAATGTATGAGGTTGTGTTCTACACTCTAAAAAGTCTGACTGAGTTGAATTAATATTAAAGGACTCATTCTATGCTTATTTATTAATATTAACTTTATTAAAGGACTCATTCTATGATTATTTATTAATATTAACTTTATTAAAAGACTCATTCTATGATTATTTATTAATATTAACTTTATTAAAGGACTCATTCTATGATTATTTATTAATATTAACTTTATTAAAAGACTCATTCTATGATTATTTATTAATATTAACTTTATTAAAGGACTCATTCTATGATTATTTATTAATATTAACTTTATTAAAGGACTCATTCTATGATTATTTATTAATATTAACTTTATTAAAAGACTCATTCTATGATTATTTATTAATATTAACTTTATTAAAGGACTCATTCTATGCTTATTTATTAATATTAACTTTATTAAAGGACTCATTCTATGCTTATTTATTAATATTAACTTTATTAAAAGACTCATTCTATGATTATTTATTAATATTAACTTTATTAAAGGACTCATTCTATGATTATTTATTAATACTAACTTTATTAAAGGACTCATTCTATGATTATTTATTAATATTAACTTTATTAAAAGACTCATTCTATGCTTATTTATTAATATTAACTTTATTAAAGGACTCATTCTATGCTTATTTATTAATATTAACTTTATTAAAGGACTCATTCTATGCTTATTTATTAATATTAACTTTATTAAAGGACTCATTCTATGCTTATTTATTAATATTAACTTTATTAAAGGACTCATTCTATGATTATTTATTAATATTAACTTTATTAAAGGACTCATTCTATGATTATTTATTAATATTAACTTTATTAAAAGACTCATTCTATGATTATTTATTAATATTAACTTTATTAAAGGACTCATTCTATGATTATTTATTAAAACTAACTTTATTAAAGGACTCATTCTATGATTATTTATTAATATTAACTTTATTAAAAGACTCATTCTATGATTATTTATTAATATTAACTTTATTAAAAGACTCATTCTATGATTATTTATTAATATTAACTTTATTAAAAGACTCATTCTATGATTATTTATTAATATTAACTTTATTAAAGGACTCATTCTATGATTATTTATTAATATTAACTTTATTAAAGGACTCATTCTATGATTATTTATTAATATTAACTTTATTAAAAGACTCATTCTAGGGTTATTTATTAATATTAACTTTATTAAAAGACTCATTCTATGCTTATTTATTAATATTAACTTTATTAAAGGACTCATTCTATGCTTATTTATTAATATTAACTTTATTAAAGGACTCATTCTATGATTATTTATTAATATTAACTTTATTAAAGGACTCATTCTATGCTTATTTATTAATATTAACTTTATTAAAAGACTCATTCTATGCTTATTTATTAATATTAACTTTATTAAAGGACTCATTCTATGATTATTTATTAATATTAACTTTATTAAAGGACTCATTCTATGCTTATTTATTAATATTAACTTTATTAAAAGACTCATTCTATGTTTATTTATTAATATTAACTTTATTAAAGGACTCATTCTATGCTTATTTATTAATATTAACTTTATTAAAGGACTCATTCTATGCTTATTTATTAATATTAACTTTATTAAAAGACTCATTCTATGCTTATTTATTAATATTAACTTTATTAAAAGACTCATTCTATGCTTATTTATTAATATTAACTTTATTAAAGGACTCATTCTATGGTTATTTATTAATATTAACTTTATTAAAGGACTCATTCTATGGTTATTTATTAATATTAACTTTATTAAAGGACTCATTCTATGATTATTTATTAATATTAACTTTATTAAAGGACTCATTCTATGGTTATTTATTAATATTAACTTTATTAAAAGACTCATTCTATGATTATTTATTAATATTAACTTTATTAAAGGACTCATTCTATGATTATTTATTAATATTAACTTTATTAAAGGACTCATTCTATGCTTATTTATTAATATTAACTTTATTAAAGGACTCATTCTATGATTATTTATTAATATTAACTTTATTAAAGGACTCATTCTATGGTTATTTATTAATATTAACTTTATTAAAAGACTCATTCTATGGTTATTTATTAATATTAACTTTATTAAAGGACTCATTCTATGATTATTTATTAATATTAACTTTATTAAAGGACTCATTCTATGGTTATTTATTAATATTAACTTTATTAAAGGACTCATTCTATGATTATTTATTAATATTAACTTTATTAAAGGACTCATTCTATGCTTATTTATTAATATTAACTTTATTAAAGGACTCATTCTATGCTTATTTATTAATATTAACTTTATTAAAGGACTCATTCTATGCTTATTTATTAATATTATTCTACGGCCCTCTAAAACGTTGCTGCAGCTCCCGTTCACTGACGTCAGTGGGCGGATAACCACCTGCTGCGCCGTTAAAGCCCGCTGCCCATGGCAACGGGTTTTGTCAGTTCATATTCACTGTACCATATCACTCCGCAGATAGTTCGGCCACTAACGCTGGGTGAGCCATCACCATGGCAACGCTGGGTGAGCCGTCACCATGGCAACGCTGGGTGAGCCGTCACCATGGCAACGCTGGGTGAGCTGTCACCATGGCAACGCTGGGTGAGACGTCACCATGGCAACGCTGGGTGAGACGTCACCATGGTAACGCTGGGTGAGCCATCACCATGGCAACGCTGGGTGAGACGTCACCATGGTAACGCTGGGTGAGACGTCACCATGGTAACGCTGGGTGAGCTGTCACCATGGCAACGCTGGGTGAGCCGTCACCATGGCAACGCTGTGTGAGACGTCACCATGGCAACGCTGGGTGAGCTGTCACCATGGCAACGCTGGGTGAGACGTCACCATGGCAACGCTGGGTGAGACGTCACCATGGTAACGCTGGGTGAGCCATCAGATTCCAAAAGGACAAAAGTGGTTTTAGTGGAATGACACCATTAACAACATGAATACTATTAAATTCGACATGAATAAAACAAACTTTGTGCAGTTTGGTTTATTGTTATGCAGAGTTAATGACATTTTAATTATTAATCACTTGCATTTTAATAATTTTTGTTTGAATATAAATATGAATAGAGTAGAAATTAATTATATTTTATCAGTAAAGTCAACAATGTATAAATCAATATCATCCAGATATTTAGGAATATTAATTAATTCCACCTTAGTCTATTTTTTGCAGATATTTGGTTTATCTGAGTTAGTATTTTCTAGATAACTAGTAAATAAATAAATTGGACAGATTTCCCTCTAAAAAAGTAAATAAAATTGTAGAGCAGCGTTACTGGAGGATGTACAATGTTATTAGTTTATGAAATTTGTCCAATTCTGTTATTGTTAGTTCAAAAACTAATTAAGGGTCAGTGAAGTTACCATATTTGGCCCCTTTGCAAATAAATAAATAAATAAAAATCAAAGTGTAAATATAAAAATTCAATAAAACACATGTATGTGAGGAGGAAAATGATATCTATGTGTTTTTGATTCCTTTTAAATCCACCACTTCTGACAGACCTGACTGCAGAAAACTTTAAACTGGTTTGAACCAAAGACCTGCCAACGTTCTGGTTTTTGTGTCCTTGTAAAAACGGTCTTTCTCGAGTCCTTATTTACTTCAGCGTGAATGAGCAGCTAAATGCTGATGTGCGTCGACTGTAGAAAAGACCAGAGCTGTGAGCGTCGACAGTCTGACTGTGCTTTTGTTCCCTCTGAGCGGCCGGCGATTTTGTTCATTTTAACATGTCATACGTCCTCTTAAAGGGACAGTTTGGTATTTTTCAGATGAATGTGTATGTCATCAGCGTCTTTACTCTGCTGCACCCACACTAACTTACCCCCCAGGATTGATTTGAATTAGATTTGATTGGTTTTTAAGAGCCTTAATGGTTGTAGCTCAGTTTATTTATCAAGATTTGCTTTTAACATATGTGACCCCCCACCACTAAACCAGGCATAAGTGTGTGTAAATCCAAACAGAGTTATGTGTGTATCTTGGTAGAGTGGAAACTAAGGTTTAAGAAAAAATGATGTTTCTATCACAAGTAGAACGTGGGACAGCCGTGGCTCAGTTGGGAGAGCGGATCGTCCACTGTCCTAGCCAGTCCGTTGTGTCCTTGGGCAAGACACTTCATCCTCCTTGCCTCCAGTGTCACTCACACTGGTGTATGAATGAGTATGAATGTTTGGTGGTGGTCAGAGGGGCCATAGGCGCGAAATGGCAGCCACGCTTCTGTCAGTCTGCCCCAGGGCAACTGTGACTACATATGTAGTTTACCACCACCAGAGGGAGCATGTGAGAGTGAATGAATAATGGAACACTAATGTGAAGCGCTTTGGGTGTCTTGAAAAGCGCTATAGAAATCTAATCCATTATTATTAATCCATTATTAAAGTTATGGTCATTTTAATATCCACATTTGGACATATTTTACAATTTGCATATTTTTAGATATTGTCCGTTAAAGTTTTGGACTGTTTTGGGGTAGGAAGTCCTTAGCAACGCATAATAATTTGTATCCGATTGACACAAATTGTTGACAGATGTTAAAGGACACTCTGATGGACATGTCACAGAAGTTTTATATATTATAATAATAGGACAGAAGTGTGACGTATTATAATCATTTGGCTTACACCATTGGACAGAACATTCAATATAAGCTTTTACCTCGTACCAAACACTTGGGTGTTTACCCACGGAACGGAGATCGTTTTGTTCGGCGAAAAGAGGTGGAAGTCGTCTTTGTCTTTGCTCAGCAATACCTGAACTTTTGTCACCGCTTAAATAATTGACTCAATAAACACCTTTATTGATTGGATTTCAATGTAATGACCACAGGAAGTGAACATAGAGGTGTTAAGGTACCGTTTTTTGATAAGGTGTAAACACTAATAACAAATCACCTTCCAGCCTAAATTTGGCTGTAGCTCTGAACGGCTCAGCGCGACTTATGCCTGGTTTTCGTGGTGGTGGGGGGGTCACATATGAGCCCTCTTCCAACCCTGAGGTCATAAAAGCAGCTTTTAATTAGTGTTGCACTAATCGATCGGCTGCCGATCATAATCAGCCAATAGTGCCTAAAAATAGCCTGATGGGTGATCAGTAAAATATATCGATCAAATAGCCGATCATGTAAAATAAATAACTAGTGACCGTTTTTCAAACTGTCAAAGTCGTTACAGAACACATTCATCTGGACTGAACTGTTTCTGTACTTTTGAAGATATAGATAATTAATTAATAGCAGAAGTTTGGGTGTGTCCACCGGCTAAACAGTATTAGCATTAGCCTAGCACTGCTGTATTTACGACAACACCTGAACTGAACACATCCACACTTCAACAGCACCGAGTGTTTTTTTTCTGGAACAAAAGCAAATGGTTCAAGTATCTACCTGCACGGTTCTGATTTTAACAAACCGCAACCGCCCGTACCCGTCATGTTCAAACCTGTATCCGACCCGTTTTCCGACGAAAAAAATAAATAAAAAATCCGCACCCGAACCGACCCCGCTATAAATGAACCCGATATCCGACCCGAACCCGGAAGAAAATGTCAAACTTAAATACAAACATTTATTGCCATGAATATAGTGAACAGTGACATAGCCAAGGCAGAGCCAAATAAAAATTTTATTAAACAGGAGCAGACAAATAATAAACTCAAAAAATAGTTTTATCCATGAGCTCACACACACACACACACACACAGGAGACAGCTATACAAGTCCAAACTAAAGAACAGTTTTTAGCCTATGAACCGCAAATTAGACCCCGCGATCACCCACGTACGACCCGAACCGAACCCGTATCCAACACAGCACAACATTTTTCACCCATTTCGTGAAAATCTGCGGGTCACCCACGGGTCACCCACAGGTACCCGAACCCGTGCAGGACTCTTACCCATCCATCCACCCATCCACTCATCCATCCATCCATCCACCCACCCACCCATCCACTCACCCATCCACCCACCCACCCACCCACTCAACCATCCACCCATCCACTCATCCATCCATCCACTCATCCACTCATCCATCCACCCACCTACCCATCCATCCATCCTATAATAATCCATTTTTGTTCTTTCATTTTCCATCTGACTTTTGTCTCTTTTACTCCAGGGGTCGTTTTGTCCTGACAGTTCAGTGAAAGGAACATGAATTTTTGAAGCAGATACTTTCTTAAGGCAGAGCAGTGTAATTTGTTGGGAGGAGCGGTATCAGTTGGACTCAGAACTGGGCTTTTTGTGTCTGGGAGCAGGTGCTTGTGGGAAAGTTTACCTCTGCTGTAATAAACACTGACAGCTCGGTCTGAACAGCCCAGTCGCCGCTAAACGTTGCCGACACTTCTCCTATAAGACGAGGAACATGTGGTGCATTCAAAGGCACGTTCTGCTGACAGAACCTGGAGCTTCAAAGTCCACCTTCTGCCTCCACATTCAGGAGGGTTTAGTCAAACACAACGCCTGCAGCTTTGACTGAACCAACAGCTAAAACCATCCACTGGTGGAAAAGGTTTTAGAAGAACAACTGTCCTCATAACTGTCACTGAACTGTCCTCATAACTGTCACTGAACTGTCCTCATAACTGTCCTCAAGGATATTAAACATGCTGATACACTGCTACCTCTACTTACCAAATTAATTTGTTCCAGAACTGTTTTCGTACCATGAATTTTTTCGTAAATAGTCACATATTACCTATAAAAGGTCTGACTCTCCCTCTCTCTCTATCTCTCCTCTGTCCCTTCTCCCTCTTTCTCTCCCTGTCCCTCTCCCTCTCCTCTCTCCCTCTCCCTCTGTCTCTCTCTCTCTCCTCCTCTCCCTCTTTCCCCACTCTCTCTCCTCTGTCCCTCTCCCTCTGTCTCTCTCTCTCCTCCTCTCCCTCTCCCTCTTTCCCACTCTCTCCCTCTCCCTCTGTCCCCTCTCTCTCTCTCCTCCTCTCCCTCTTTCCCACTCTCTCCCTCTCTCCTTTGTCCCTCTCCCTCTGTCTCTCTCTCTCCTCCTCTCCCTCTTTCCCACTCTCTCCCTCTCCCTCTGTCCCCTCTCTCTCTCTCCTCTCTCCCTCTTTCCCACTCTCTCCCTTCCTCTCCCTCCATCTCCCTCTCAGTAATTTTTCAGAAGATGAAAAGACTCTGCAGAACATTATTCTGTTTTTCCCCAAACAGAATATTGTGAAAAATCTATGTTTTTTGAGTCTTAGGTGAATGTGTGTTACCTCGTGGGGACAGAATGAGGTTGACATGACCAACAGGATTCAGTGGATGCAGGTGCTTTTCTAATCACCGTAAAAAACTAAACAAAACACAGACCCTGTTTGTCACCGTTAATCACACTCAACATTCTAAAGAGGAACAAAACAAAAAAAAAAAAACAGAATTTAGAGGAAAATCAAGCATTTTTTTGTTTTGTGTCGAGTCCGACTTGGTTTATTTTCCAAACTTCCTTTTCAAACACAGTTTGATTTTCTAAACTCGTCTGTTCAAACAAAACACTCTTTTTACTTTCACTTCATTTCTCTTTTTCTGTCACTGCAAAGACTGGAAATGGACCAACACATTTATACTGTAAATGATACCGACCACAACCGTGAATAAATGGACCACAACCGTCAAGGCTTTTTACTCCGTCAATGTGGTATTCAATTTCTGTCAGCAGGATTACACAAAACGTTCTGAATGGATTTTGATGAAACTGTCAGGAATGATAGATGATGGGTCAAGGAAGAAAACCATTATATTTTGAGAAATGAAGGTTAAAGGTCAAGGTCACAATAAAGGTCAACATCTATAACACATCAGTGGTAATATTTCAGTTTTTTTCATTCACATGGTCTGACCTTCAGACATCAGATGGGTCAACACCTATAACCCTAACCTTTGACCCCTAACCTTCAGACATCAGATGGACCAACGCCTATAACCCTAACCTTTGACCCCTAACCTTCAGACACCAGATGGGCCAACACCTATAACCCTAACCTTTGACCCCCAACCTTCAGACATCAGATGGGTCAACACCTATAACCCTAACCTTTGACCCCTAACCTTCAGACATCAGATGGGTCAACACCTATAACCCTAACCTTTGACCCCTAACCTTCAGACATCAGATGGGTCAACACCTATAACCCTAACCTTTGACCCTAACCTTCAGACATCAGATGGGTCAACACCTATAACCCTAACCTTTGACCCCTAACCTTCAGACATCAGATGGGTCAACACCTATAACCCTAACCTTTGACCCCTAACCTTCAGACATCAGATGGGTCAACACCTATGGCTCCGTCATGTCATATCAAGCCTTAGCAGAGGTCTGCCGTCTGTGACTGACTTGTTTATTTTTTGTTTTTGTTTGAGTAAAACCGTTTCTTACTTGGGCTTTTCACGTGGACAGACCATCTTTCGTGACCTACAACGTGATGTGACTGCACGAACTCAACAACAAGTGCTGGAATACTCCTCAGTGTTTGTGTTTGTACAGAAAGGAAATGCTTGCATCACATCCTTCCTTCACAAACTGACTTTTTTTTTTACTGCACAGCAGGTACTGAAAGTCCAGCAAAGAAACACTGAATGTTGAAAAACACCAACCTTATGGGAACATCTGGGATACCCGCTACAACAGCAAGTTTAAAGAAACAGCCAATATACCTCTGAGACAGCTGTCACCGAAAAGAAAAGAAGAAAAAAGGGTTTTGTTTTGAAATTAATTTGCACCAGCTGTGTGAGCGATGGAAATATAACCCTGGTGTTGGATACAGACAAAAATAACACTCCCAACTGTCAGAGTAGAATATTAGAGTAAAGACAGATGCTCAGAAATAAGAAATATATTAACTTACAAAAAATATTTCAGTCTTACTGCAGGAACCACTATAAACACCCCAGAAATACTGGTGTTGTTTTTAACTGTCCTTATTGTCCCCTTGTTAGCATGACTGCACTGGACTACTGCTAATTTGTTTTTAATGTTTGTTTATGTAACTGTCAAAGATGAAATTCTGTCGATCTAATGTCACTCTTTAATCCAACAACATATCCATATACATCAGTGACGCACGAGTCGATATATAAACGACCCGCCCGGAAGAAATATATTGAAAAGGACGAACCTGACCCGCTTCTGGACCCACATTTCAAAAAAGTAGTCAATGGTTTTTATGAACATCATATGATCAGTGTAAATTGGCCTAAAATATCTGGTGAATGCAGTAGTAGCATAGCGGCTAATGCAGTAGTAGCATAGCGGCTAATGCAGTAGTAGCATAGCGGCTAATGCAGTAGTAGCATAGCGGCTAATGCAGTAGTAGCATAGCGGCTAATGCAGTTGTAGCATAGCGGCTAATGCAGTAGTAGCATAGCGGCTAATGCAGTAGTAGCATAGCGGCTAATGCAGTAGTAGCATAGCGGCTAATGCAGTAGTAGCATAGCGGCTAATGCAGTAGTAGCATTGTGATGAATGCAGTAGTAGCATAGCGGCTAATGCAGTAGTAGCATAGCGACTAATGCAGTAGTAGCATAGCGGCTAATGCAGTAGTAGCATAGCGACTAATGCAGTAGTAGCATAGCGGCTAATGCAGTAGTAGCATAGCGGCTAATGCAGTAGTAGCATAGCGGCTAATGCAGTAGTAGCATAGCGGCTAATGCAGTAGTAGCATAGCGGCTAATGCAGTAGTAGCATAGCTGCTAATGCAGTAGTAGCATAGCGGCTAATGCAGTAGTAGCATAGCGGCTAATGCAGTAGTAGCATAGCGGCTAATGCAGTAGTAGCATAGCGGCTAATGCAGTAGTAGCATAGCGGCTAATGCAGTAGTAGCATAGCGGCTAATGCAGTAGTAGCATAGCGACTAATGCAGTAGTAGCATAGCGGCTAATGCAGTAGTAGCATAGCGGCTAATGCAGTAGTAGCATCATGGCGAATGCAGTAGTAGCATAGCGGCTAATGCAGTAGTAGCATAGCGGCTAATGCAGTAGTAGCATAGCGGCTAATGCAGTAGTAGCATAGCTGCTAATGCAGTAGTAGCATAGCGGCTAATGCAGTAGTAGCATAGCGGCTAATGCAGTAGTAGCATAGCGGCTAATGCAGTAGTAGCATAGCGGCTAATGCAGTAGTAGCATAGCGGCTAATGAAGCAGTGAATGTTGACAGATGTGAAGTCCACTGTCTTCATCTGAACTAAACACAGACGGACAACTGACCCAAAGTTCTGACTGTTTCTACTAAGACAATGATGAACACTATGTCCTGACAGACTGCACTTCACACAACAACACAAACAATAATTGACTATATGTGACGAACAACTACTGCAACTACTGATACAAACAACATAGAGTTCAGCTGATCCATTAAATGTTGACCTGTGTGACGTGTCCCCTGAGGACAGGAAATAACTCCATTTACTGTCAAATCTGCACCTTTTAATCTAATGTTATGAACATATGCTTTATGGACCATGTGCATTTTCACACAGGTGATAGAACATTTAATTATAAACAATACTTAGTCTACGTTTAAGGATGAAAAAAAACTTCCACATTACACTTTAATTCAAGATTTTTTTCTTTTTGCATAATTGAATGTTTTAGCTCATTTATTCAAGGTTTTTATTATTATTATTATTATTATTATTATTATTATTATTATTATTATTATTATTTGCTTAAGACAAGAGGGTTTTTGTCACTTTTTTTGTTTAATTCAACATTATTATTTGTTTTTGCTCAATTCTACACACACACACAAAGCAGGTTATTGACATATTTAGTTCAATCAGACAATATCTTGTGCTTCATATTTAACATTAGATCTAACATGTGACATTTCTCTACCACTGATCTAGTTTAATGTGTTAGCGTTAGCGTTAGCACAGACTGGTGCTACTTCTCTGAGGTCTGAGCATTTTTTAGAGGTAATAATCCCAATAATCAAAAAACAGAAGTTTGATTTACATTTTCAGGTGTTTTATGGAAAATTAGTTTCAGGTTCATATTGTTTCAAGGGTCAGGAGCATTGTACAAAGGCTGTGAAAAATGGACGGGGTTTAAAGGTGGAGGTGGACATGAGTTGGAGGAGGAGGAGGAGTGGAGGAGGAGGTGGTGTTCTGGAAAAGCTGAAGGATCATATTAAACATTCACTTCCTGCAGGACGACAGCACTTTTCATTATCCAATAAAAAGGATTAGAGCAAAAGAAGGAATATGTCAGAGTGGGATACATGCAAAATGGAAAAGCCTGACAAGTCAAAAGCCCTCTTATTTAAACCTGTGAGCATCTCCCCTTCCTGCTCCTCCTCTCCTCCTCCTCCTCCTCCACAGAAGTAATTAAAGCAACAGAACAGACAGAAGATACTCCTACTGTTATTAACTTCTAATTAGACTGAAGAATAAGAATAAGGAGGAGGAGGAGAGAGGAGGAGGAGGAGGAGGAGGAGGAGGAGAGAAGGCGATGAGAGGAGAGGTAGGTGTGTGTGTGTGTGTCTGTGTCAGTGTGTGTGTGTGTGTGTGTATGTGTGTGTATGTGTATGTGTGTGTGTGTGTGTGTCTGTGTCGAGTGTGTGTGTGTGTGTATGTGTGTGTATGTATGTGTGTGTATGTCTGTGTCAGTGTGTGTGTGTGTGTGTGTGTGTGTGTGTATGTGTCAGTGTGTGTGTGTGTGTGTGTGTGTATGTGTGTGTATGTGTGTGTGTGTGTCTGTGTCAGTGTGTGTGTGTGTGTGTGTGTGTGTGTGTGTGTGTGTGTGTGTGTGTCTGTGTGTGTGTGTGTCTGTGTGTGTGCATGCGTGTGTGTCTGTGTGTGTGTGTCTGTATGTGTGTGTGTGTGTGTGTGTGTGTGTGTGTGTGTGTCTGTGTGTGTGTGTATGTGTGTGTGTCCACACAGACATATCATTCTATAACTCAATGAATACATGGACATGACATTACATGTTCATATAGATAATTTGCATCAGATGCAATGATCCATTTCAGTAAAGGTCAAAGGTCAAAATCACATTATGGTTCTAACTCCAGAACAGAGGGTCACAGAACTTTCAGATTGGTACCAAACGATGCAGAATGAAGATTTATATAATTCTCATCATTGTTGTTTAGATGTTTTATCTATTGTACCTGTTTCTATTACAGATATGAGACAGATAAATCAAAAGTGTAAAAAAGTGTTGTGTGTCATCTATGAAATGTGTGGTTAAAACTGTTGATAAAAGGTTCCATCAGGTGGATTAACCATAAACACCCAAACTGTGATCAACCCCCAGCAGACGAGTCATCACTCTTCATTTGTGCTGCAGATCTACCAAAACACACACACACACACACACACACACACACACACACACACACACACACACACACACACACACACACACACACACACACACAGTCATCACTTGTAGGTAAAGTATCCATTAGGTATTTATTTATTTTTCCATTTTTTCTACATTTATTAATAAAATATTTTTGTAAAAATTAAACACATCTTCAAAGCTTTGAAAAACCCGTTTGTCTTTGCACCAGTTTCCTGTTTCATGCTTTATGGGGACTCCTTGAAAAAAAATAAAATAAAAGTATTTATAGAACCATATACTTTGCACAGATTTCTATTTCACTAGTGGGGACCTACATTTATA
>CM035799.1:2946252-2986252 GCA_020466265.1 Siphamia tubifer | reverse complement strand
GGGGTCCTTGTGTTTTCATCCCAGACTAATGATTTTCATTTTGGACAAACATGCACCGTGCAATGTCAACACAAGAATGAATTCAATGGGACACTGTAAAAAATGCTCTGCTAGAGAAATAAAAATAAATGAGTGGGTCACAGACAGCAGACCTCTGCCACGTAGATGTTGACCCATGTGATGTCTGAAGGTTAGGGGTCAAAAGTCAGCCGATGTGAATGAAAAAAACACTGAGATTTGACCACTGATGTGTTTTAGCTGTTTACCTTCACTGTCACCTTGACCTTTGACCTCCATTGCTCAAAATGTAATGAGTTCTTCCTTGAACCATTATCTGTCATTCCTGAAAGTTTCATCAAAATGTAATCAGAATTTTTTACGTAATCCTGCTGACAGACAGACAGACAGACAGACAGACAGACAGAAGTAGTTTGTTGAACAATATTTGATCAAATGGTCTGACATTCGGTCAAACCGTTTTGGCTGTTATTGTCCATTTTGTTACTGATTTTATGAATTTTGACTAGAACTAAAGTTAAAAGGTTAAAGGTGTAAAAGAATACCCACTGAAACTGAAATGGATGAAATCAGTGTTGGACGAACTTCAAACTTTTTTTTTTCTTTTCTATTAGAATGTGACTTGACATTTTACTGAAAGGTTAAGACACAAAGTTAAATGCCAATTGTTGGGAACTCAGCTCCCATCCATTAATAATACATGGTTATTGGTCGCAGATTGCAGTTTAAGGTAATGAAAACCGTCGCAATCAGTGCATTTTAATATTTACAGCCTTGATTAGGTTTGAATTGATCAGAGTTGGTTGGAAGAGAAGGGAGGCTTTTTAAAAATATATTTATTTATTTATTCATGGTCCAGCCCTAGAGTTTGCAGAGTTTTCTTCATCAAGGTCATTCTCTGTGTTACTACTGTATTCCCGTCGTCTTGTCATATTCATCCAGGCGTCCCCCAGGGCTCCGCTAGCGGCCCCTCCGCCCCTTCCCCCGTGATACGAGGCCTTAGATATGTCAGCTGAGAGATGGCACATAATCTATATTTTATAAGGTCTTGATATAATTGGTGGCAGTGAGGGAAGGTCATGCCTTGGGGGGCCTTTATGTTTCCCCCAGTGCCTTTCAAGTGCACATCCCTCCAACACACGCCCCTCTGGTTAAGTCTGAGTTTGGACACGACCAGGCAGATGAGGCTTTTTGAGTGCAGCGTCACTGTTTTTACAGCCAGTGTAGATGTGAGCTGGAGCGCAGCAATTATTCAGCATGTATTTACTTTGAAAAACATGCGGGGGCTCTAATTTATTCAGCAGTGAGACACATTCTCCAGCGAATTCTTCAGTGTGATGACGGTCGTGTCTCGCAGCCAAGTCAGTGTCGGCATCGTAAAAAAAAAAAAAACTGGTTCATTTCAAGACGACTTTAATAAAATACAAGTTGGAAAAGTACAAACTTCTCTTTGACATGGCAAGGTTTGTGTTTTTTTGCCAATAATGATTTTACAACTATATTTGATAAGACCTACAAGTTAAATTTAAGACTTTTTAAGACAACTTAAAACTAAATTTAACCCTTTGATGCATGAATTATCAGAACCTTAGACAAGATTTTTTCAGTAATTTTGCAGACAGACAGACAGACAGGTATGGAGGTCTGCGCTCTGTTTTTTTTCTAGTTACCTCTGCAGGTTTTAAATTCGGGTCAGTTTGTTTATTTGACTAAATCAATATTTAGTCAAATATGTTGATCTGTAGCGTGTGTTTGTTTTTGTTTGTTTGTTTGTCTGTTGTCACTCTATCAACCACATTTCTGTAGCAAATTAACTTAATTTGATGAGAGGTTTTGACCATGTCACCTGTGGTATGGGATCTATTTTTGTGGATCTAGGTCAAAGGTCAAGGTCAATATAAGTATAATAAATAGTTCAGTGTCCAGTACTGGAACAGTTTTAATGTGATCGATTTCAAACTTCTTTGGTAAATATTGATTTGACCCAAGGTCAAAGGTCACCAAATATTGACCATTTATTTTTTGCATTCTGTCACCAATTCTTGACGGATCATTCTGAAATTTAGTGTGTAGAAGGAGACGGATACAAGGAAGAAACGACTGAATTTCAGCTGATTTGGTCAAATATGGTGATATGTCCGTCTGTGTCTGTCCGTCTGTGTCTGTCTGTCTGTGTCTGTCCGTCTGTGTCTGTCCGTCTGTGTCTGTCCGTCTGTGTCTGTCTGTCTTTGTCTGTCTATCTGTGTCTGTCTGTCTCTGTCTGTCTGTCTCTGTCTGTTTGTCTCTGTCTGTCTGTCTGTCTGTGTCTGTCTCTCTGTCTGTTTGTCTCTGTCTGTCTGTTTGTCTCTGTCTGTCTGTCTGTCTGTCTCTGTCATATCAACCCTTGGTGGAGGTCTGCTGTCTGTGACTGACTTAACACTAACCTTTGACCCCTGACCCTAACCCTTGGTGGAGGTCTGCTGTCTGTGACTGACTTAACTCTAACCTTTGACCCCTGACCCTAACCCTTGGTGGAGGTCTGCTGTCTGTGACTGACTTAACTCTAACCTTTGACCTTCCAAAGTCTCTGCATAATCACAGAAATGCCGGCCAAGAAACTTGCAAATGAAGAGTACGAGTTTATGACCAAATCCTAGAAATGTGGTGGAAAATAATCTGTTAAAACGAGTGTAAACTTTTCATCTATGGCCAAACAATAATGCAGCTTTACTTTTGTACTTTATTATAAATGAGAGGCTGAATTCTTTTACTTTTACTCCAGTAAAGGAGTTGAATGAGTACTTTTACACCAGTAGTTGTACTTGTACTTGTGTACAGAATGTGAGTACTTTGACCACCTCTGTTACTTATTGATCTCTGACGACAACATGAACAAAGCTGTTTATATTAGAACGCTGTGTTCAGTCTGAACTGCCAGGTCGCATTTATCTGACCTTTACGTCATTCAAATGCTATAAAACATTATAATTCAGAATATTTTTACATGTTTTTGCTTCTTTCTGCTGCAAGAAATAGTCCTAGAACAATAATTTATGACTCCATCTGCACAATGTAAAAACAAGTCGTAGGTTCATTTTGCTAAATGCCAAAAACAAAACTAAAAACACTCATTTGTATTCAGTGGTTATAATTAGAATGCACTATATCTCCACACACTCAGTGTTTTCTATTAATTACTCAGACGGTGTCGGCATTCTGGGTAATTAATGGGAACTGCTGAGACTAATGTTGTATTTGTCGACTATTTCTTTGGTAAAACATTTGTCTATACTGGAAAAAATCTAAATATTACCAAGTGTGGTTTTGTCATTTCTCTGCCAAATATCTCATGACACTTAAAACAAGTGGCTCCAGACACAACAAAACAATCTGTTCTAATTCAATCTATTTGTATTGATAGAGCAGAAATTTAAACAACCACAAGGGTTTGAACGTGCTGTTCATTAAAATAAACGTATTAAAAGGTAATAAAAGCTTTCAAAAATACTGAGATAAAAATGCAACAAAACATATGTTTTAAAGAATACTAGGTTTAAAAAAAAACAATACAACATAATAAAATCTAAAAATACCAAGATTAAAACATGAAAAATTATAATAAAACCTAAAAACAGTACTAAGATAAAAACAAAAAATAATACATGATAAAAAATACCAAGACATAAAGACAATTAATCAATATGTTTCTATTGTTTTGTGGAGTAGTGATTGTTCTTTAAATGTCCCCATTAGAATGAATAAAGTCTTAACCATCTTATCTGTGGTCATGTGGGTTTTTCTGGACGTTAAATATAAAATCAAACCAGTTAAGAAACTGATTCTGTCATTGAATGAGAATCAATGGAGAAAACAAAATCAATACTAATCAATAATGGAATGTGAATGGTTGATCCTTAAGGGTGTGTGTTATTTGTGTTGAAGTAGAGCAGAGTGTTAAAAGTGAGTTAGTGTTGAGCTGTTGTGAGGTCAGTGAAGGGCGTAGACAGAACTTCTACCTCTGCTGTAAAAACAGTTAATGCTGACGCTGTGTCGCTTCACCTTCTACGGTCACATGTGGGAAAAATAATTAAATAATTTAAAACTATATACCAAAAAAAAATTAATAAAAAAGAATAAATGGAAAAAACTACTGACTACTTTTTTAAAAATGTGGGTCCAGAAGCGGGTCAGGTCTTTTCAAATATATTTATTGTGGTTCGAATTGTGGGCGGGTTAAACGGTTGGTTGTGGGTCGTTTATAAAATCTACCTGCACATGTCTGAGATATATATATATGTATGTATAAATATATGTATATGTATGTATATATATATGTATGTATAAATATATGTATATGTATGTATATATATATGTATGTATATGTATGTATATATGTATGTATGTATATATGTATATATCTCAGACATGTGCAGGTAGATTTTATATATATATATATATATATATATATATATATATATATATATATATATATATATATATATATATATATATATATGTGTGTATGATTCCATCAGTCAGTAACCATGGTAACTAAAGGCTCTAGCTCCATCAGACAGTAACCATGGTAACTAAAGGCTCTAGCTCCTACTGTAGTTTTACAAACCCTGGGAACTTTCAATAAATAAACTATTATCTTGCAGGTGTTGACACAGCTGTTTGACAATTTCTCTTTCTAGAACTTTTCAGAGGAAGGGCAGGTTAGATATAGGCCTAGAATTGTCTAGAATATCAGGATCATTAAACTGTGACAAAAAGGACTGGTTTTTGGTTTCTGCAGTTGGGGAAAGTAATGGATAAAAGTAGACTTTCAAAGGAGTGGTGAGTGTGATTAATTTTAGGGCTAAGACCTAAACTGGAGTGAGATATTACTGCCACTCCTCCACCACCACCACTGGTTCTGGCTGTGTGATAGTTCACCTGGATTCATTTAATGGGACATATTCATCCTGCTGAAGCCAAGTTTGAGTCACAGCTAAAATATCAATCGATTGATCACTGATTAACTAACTGGACATCCTGGTCATACTGGTTATACTGGTTATACTGGTCATACTGGTTATACTGGTCATACTGGTTATACTGGTCATACTGGTCATACTGGTTATACTGGTTATACCGGTCATACTGGTTATACTGGTTATACTGGTTATACTGGTTATACTGGTCATACTGGTTATACTGGTTATACTGGTTATACTGGTCATACTGGTCATACTGGTTATACTGGTTATACTGGATATACTGGGCATAGTTGTTATACTGGTTATACTGGTCATACTGGTTATACTGGATATACTGGGCATAGTTGTTATACTGGTTATACTGGTCATACTGGTTATACTGGACATACTGGTTATACTGGTCGTCCTGGACATACTGGGCATACTGGTTATACTGGTCATACTGGTTATACTGGACATGTTCGTCTTATGGTCATACTGGTTATACTGGTTATACTGGTTATACTGGTCATACTGGTCATACTGGTTATACTGGTCATACTGGTTATACTGGGCATACTGGTTATACTGGATATACTGGATATACTGGGCATAGTTGTTATACTGGTTATACTGGTCATACTGGTTATACTGGATATACTGGGCATAGTTGTTATACTGGTCATACTGGGCATACTGGTTATACTGGACATACTGGTTATACTGGTCGTGCTGGACATACTGGGCATACTGGTTATACTGGTCGTGCTGGACATACTGGGCATACTGGTTATACTGGTCATACTGGTTATACTGGACATATTCATCTTATGGTCATACTGGTCATACTGGTTTTACCTGGTCATACTGGTCATACTGGTCATACTGGTCATACTGGACATACTGGACATACTGGTCGTACTGGTCGTACTGGACATACTGGACGTACTGGTCATACTGGTCATACTGGTCATACTGGTTATACTGGTCATATTGGTCATACTGGTTATACTGGTCATACTGGTCATACTGGTTATACTGGTCATACTGGTCATAATGGTCGTACTGGTTATACTGGTCATACTGGTCATACTGGTTATACTGGTCATACTGGTCATAATGGTCGTACTGGTTATACAGGTCATATTGGTCATACTGGTTATACTGGTCATACTGGTTATACTGGCCATACAGGTCATACTGGTCATACTGGTTATACTGGTCATACTGGTCGTACTGGTTATACTGGACATAAGGTCAGACTGGTCATACTGGTCAGACTGGTCAGACTGGTCAGACTGGTCATACTGGTCATACTGGTCGTACTGGGCATACTCGTCGTACTGGTTATACTGGTCGTACTGGTTATACTGGTCATATTTGTCATACTGGTTATACTGGTCATACTGGTTATACTGGACATACTGGTCAGACTGGACATAATTCATTCATTCATTATCTGAACCCGCTTTATCCTCACTAGCGTCGCGGGGGTCACTGGGGGCCTAATCCAGCTACAATGGGCGAAGGTGGGGTACACCCTGTATGAGACGCCGGACATAATTCAGTTAAATTTTATTTATGAAGCCCCAAGTCACAACAAAGTCGTCTCACAGGGCTTTATCTATGGTAACTAAAGGCTCTAGCTCATCAGACAGTAACCATGGTAACTAAAGGCTCTAGCTCCATCAGACAGTAACCATGGTAACTAAAGGCTCTAGCTCCATCATCAGTAACCATGGTAACTAAAGGCTCTAGCTCCATCAGTCAGTAACCATGGTAACTAAAGGCTCTAGCTCCATCAGACAGTAACCATGGTAACTAAAGGCTCTAGCTCCATCAGACAGTAACCATGGTAACTAAAGGCTCTAGCTCCATCAGACAGTAACCATGGTAACTAAAGGCTCTATCTCCATCAGACAGTAACCATGGTAACTAAAGGCTCTAGCTCCTACTGTAGTTTTACAAACCCTGGGAACTTTCAATAAATAAACTATTATCTTGCAGGTGTTGACACAGCTGTTTGACAATTTCTCTTTCTAGAACTTTTCAGAGGAAGGGCAGGTTAGATATAGGCCTAGAATTGTCTAGAATATCAGGATCATTAAACTGTGACAAAAAGGACTGGTTTTTGGTTTCTGCAGTTGGGGAAAGTAATGGATAAAAGTAGACTTTCAAAGGAGTGGTGAGTGTGATTAATTTTAGGGCTAAGACCTAAACTGGAGTGAGATATTACTGCCACTCCTCCACCACCACCACTGGTTCTGGCTGTGTGATAGTTCACCTGGATTCATTTAATGGGACATATTCATCCTGCTGAAGCCAAGTTTGAGTCACAGCTAAAATATCAATCGATTGATCACTGATTAACTAACTGGACATCCTGGTCATACTGGTTATACTGGTTATACTGGTTATACTGGTTATACTGGTTATACTGGTCATACTGGTTATACTGGTTATACTGGTTATACTGGTTATACTGGTCATACTGGTTATACTGGTCATACTGGTTATACTGGTCATACTGGTCATACTGGTTATACTGGTTATACCGGTCATACTGGTTATACTGGTTATACTGGTTATACTGGTCATACTGGTTATACTGGTTATACTGGTTATACTGGTCATACTGGTCATACTGGTTATACTGGTTATACTGGATATACTGGGCATAGTTGTTATACTGGTTATACTGGTCATACTGGTTATACTGGATATACTGGGCATAGTTGTTATACTGGTTATACTGGTCATACTGGTTATACTGGACATACTGGTTATACTGGTCGTCCTGGACATACTGGGCATACTGGTTATACTGGTCATACTGGTTATACTGGACATGTTCGTCTTATGGTCATACTGGTTATACTGGTTATACTGGTTATACTGGTTATACTGGTCATACTGGTTATACTGGTCATACTGGTTATACTGGGCATACTGGTTATACTGGATATACTGGATATACTGGGCATAGTTGTTATACTGGTCATACTGGGCATACTGGTTATACTGGACATACTGGTTATACTGGTCGTGCTGGACATACTGGGCATACTGGTTATACTGGTCGTGCTGGACATACTGGGCATACTGGTTATACTGGTCATACTGGTTATACTGGACATATTCATCTTATGGTCATACTGGTCATACTGGTTTTACCTGGTCATACTGGTCATACTGGTCATACTGGTCATACTGGACATACTGGACATACTGGTCGTACTGGTCGTACTGGACATACTGGACGTACTGGTCATACTGGTCATACTGGTCATACTGGTTATACTGGTCATATTGGTCATACTGGTTATACTGGTCATACTGGTCATACTGGTTATACTGGTCATACTGGTCATAATGGTCGTAGTGGTTATACTGGTCATACTGGTCATACTGGTTATACTGGTCATACTGGTCATAATGGTCGTACTGGTTATACAGGTCATATTGGTCATACTGGTTATACTGGTCATACTGGTTATACTGGTCATACAGGTCATACTGGTCATACTGGTTATACTGGTCATACTGGTCGTACTGGTTATACTGGACATAAGGTCAGACTGGTCATACTGGTCAGACTGGTCAGACTGGTCAGACTGGTCATACTGGTCATACTGGTCGTACTGGGCATACTCGTCGTACTGGTTATACTGGTCGTACTGGTTATACTGGTCATATTGGTCATACTGGTTATACTGGTCATACTGGTTATACTGGACATATTTGTCATACTGGTTATACTGGTCATACTGGTTATACTGGACATACTGGTCAGACTGGACATAATTCATTCATTCATTATCTGAACCCGCTTTATCCTCACTAGCGTCGCGGGGGTCACTGGGGGCCTAATCCAGCTACAATGGGCGAAGGTGGGGTACACCCTGTATGAGACGCCGGACATAATTCAGTTAAATTTTATTTATGAAGCCCCAAGTCACAACAAAGTCGTCTCACAGGGCTTTATCTATGGTAACTAAAGGCTCTAGCTCATCAGACAGTAACCATGGTAACTAAAGGCTCTAGCTCCATCAGACAGTAACCATGGTAACTAAAGGCTCTAGCTCCATCATCAGTAACCATGGTAACTAAAGGCTCTAGCTCCATCAGTCAGTAACCATGGTAACTAAAGGCTCTAGCTCCATCAGACAGTAACCATGGTAACTAAAGGCTCTAGCTCCATCAGTCAGTAACCATGGTAACTAAAGGCTCTAGCTCCATCAGACAGTAACCATGGTAACTAAAGGCTCTAGCTCCATCAGTCAGTAACCATGGTAACTAAAGGCTCTAGCTCCATCAGACAGTAACCATGGTAACTAAAGGCTCTAGCTCCATCAGTCAGTAACCATGGTAACTAAAGGCTCTAGCTCCATCAGACAGTAACCATGGTAACTAAAGGCTCTAGCTCCATCAGTCAGTAACCATGGTAACTAAAGGCTCTAGCTCCATCAGTCAGTAACCATGGTAACTAAAGGCTCTAGCTCCATCATCAGTAACCATGGTAACTAAAGGCTCTAGCTCCATCAGACAGTAACCATGGTAACTAAAGGCTCTAGCTCCATCAGTCAGTAACCATGGTAACTAAAGGCTCTAGCTCCATCAGTCAGTAACCATGGTAACTAAAGGCTCTAGCTCCATCAGTCAGTAACCATGGTAACTAAAGGCTCTAGCTCCATCAGACAGTAACCATGGTAACTAAAGGCTCTAGCTCCATCAGACAGTAACCATGGTAACTAAAGGCTCTAGCTCCATCAGTCAGTAACCATGGTAACTAAAGGCTCTAGCTCCATCAGTCAGTAACCATGGTAACTAAAGGCTCTAGCTCCATCAGACAGTAACCATGGTAACTAAAGGCTCTAGCTCCATCAGACAGTAACCATGGTAACTAAAGGCTCTAGCTCCATCAGTCAGTAACCATGGTAACTAAAGGCTCTAGCTCCATCAGTCAGTAACCATGGTAACTAAAGGCTCTAGCTCCATCATCAGTAACCATGGTAACTAAAGGCTCTAGCTCCATCAGTCAGTAACCATGGTAACTAAAGGCTCTAGCTCCATCAGACAGTAACCATGGTAACTAAAGGCTCTATCTCCATCAGACAGTAACCATGGTAACTAAAGGCTCTATCTCCATCAGACAGTAACCATGGTAACTAAAGGCTCTAGCTCCTACTGTAGTTTTACAAACCCTGGGAACTTTCAATAAATAAACTATTATCTTGCAGGTGTTGACACAGCTGTTTGACAATTTCTCTTTCTAGAACTTTTCAGAGGAAGGGCAGGTTAGATATAGGCCTAGAATTGTCTAGAATATCAGGATCATTAAACTGTGACAAAAAGGACTGGTTTTTGGTTTCTGCAGTTGGGGAAAGTAATGGATAAAAGTAGACTTTCAAAGGAGTGGTGAGTGTGATTAATTTTAGGGCTAAGACCTAAACTGGAGTGAGATATTACTGCCACTCCTCCACCACCACCACTGGTTCTGGCTGTGTGATAGTTCACCTGGATTCATTTAATGGGACATATTCATCCTGCTGAAGCCAAGTTTGAGTCACAGCTAAAATATCAATCGATTGATCACTGATTAACTAACTGGACATCCTGGTCATACTGGTTATACTGGTTATACTGGTTATACTGGTTATACTGGTCATACTGGTCATACTGGTCATACTGGTTATACCGGTCATACTGGTTATACTGGTTATACTGGTTATACTGGTCATACTGGTTATACTGGTTATACTGGTTATACTGGATATACTGGGCATAGTTGTTATACTGGTTATACTGGTCATACTGGTTATACTGGATATACTGGGCATAGTTGTTATACTGGTTATACTGGTCATACTGGTTATACTGGACATACTGGTTATACTGGTCGTCCTGGACATACTGGGCATACTGGTTATACTGGTCATACTGGTTATACTGGACATGTTCGTCTTATGGTCATACTGGTCATACTGGTTATACTGGTCATACTGGTTATACTGGGCATACTGTTTATACTGGATATACTGGATATACTGGGCATAGTTGTTATACTGGTCATACTGGGCATACTGGTTATACTGGACATACTGGTTATACTGGTCGTGCTGGACATATTGGGCATACTGGTTATACTGGTCGTGCTGGACATACTGGGCATACTGGTTATACTGGTCATACTGGTTATACTGGACATATTCATCTTATGGTCATACTGGTCATACTGGTTTTACCTGGTCATACTGGTCATACTGGTCATACTGGACATACTGGACATACTGGACATACTGGACATACTGGTCGTACTGGTCGTACTGGACATACTGGACGTACTGGACGTACTGGTCATACTGGTCATACTGGTCATACTGGTCGTACTGGTTATACTGGTCATATTGGTCATACTGGTTATACTGGTCATACTGGTCATACTGGTTATACTGGTCATACTGGTCATAATGGTCGTACTGGTTATACTGGTCATATTGGTCATACTGGTTATACTGGTCATACTGGTTATACTGGTCATACAGGTCATACTGGTCATACTGGTTATACTGGTCGTACTGGTCGTACTGGTTATACTGGACATAAGGTCAGACTGGTCAGACTGGTCAGACTGGTCAGACTGGTCATACTGGTCATACTGGTTATACTGGTCATACTGGTTATACTGGTCATACAGGTCATACTGGTCATACTGGTTATACTGGTCGTACTGGTTATACTGGACATAAGGTCAGACTGGTCAGACTGGTCAGACTGGTCAGACTGGTCAGACTGGTCAGACTGGTCAGACTGGTCATACTGGGCATACTGGTCGTACTGGTTATACTGGTCGTACTGGTTATACTGGTCATATTGGTTATACTGGACATATTTGTCATACTGGTTATACTGGTCATACTGGTTATACTGGACATACTGGTCAGACTGGACATAATTCATTCATTCATTATCTGAACCCGCTTTATCCTCACTAGCGTCGCGGGGGTCACTGGGGGCCTAATCCAGCTACAATGGGCGAAGGTGGGGTACACCCTGTATGAGACGCCGGACATAATTCAGTTCAATTTTATTTATGAAGCCCCAAGTCACAACAAAGTCGTCTCACAGGGCTTTATCTATGGTAACTAAAGAATCTAGCTCCATCAGACAGTAACCATGGTAACTAAAGGCTCTAGCTCCATCAGACAGTAACCATGGTAACTAAAGGCTCTAGCTCCATCAGTCAGTAACCATGGTAACTAAAGGCTCTAGCTCCATCAGACAGTAACCATGGTAACTAAAGGCTCTAGCTCCATCAGTCAGTAACCATGGTAACTAAAGGCTCTAGCTCCATCAGACAGTAACCATGGTAACTAAAGGCTCTAGCTCCATCAGTCAGTAACCATGGTAACTAAAGGCTCTAGCTCCATCAGACAGTAACCATGGTAACTAAAGGCTCTAGCTCCATCAGACAGTAACCATGGTAACTAAAGGCTCTAGCTCCATCAGACAGTAACCATGGTAACTAAAGGCTCTAGCTCCATCAGACAGTAACCATGGTAACTAAAGGCTCTAGCTCCATCAGTCAGTAACCATGGTAACTAAAGGCTCTAGCTCCATCAGTCAGTAACCATGGTAACTAAAGGCTCTAGCTCCATCAGACAGTAACCATGGTAACTAAAGGCTCTAGCTCCATCAGACAGTAACCATGGTAACTAAAGGCTCTAGCTCCATCAGTCAGTAACCATGGTAACTAAAGGCTCTAGCTCCATCAGTCAGTAACCATGGTAACTAAAGGCTCTAGCTCCATCAGTCAGTAACCATGGTAACTAAAGGCTCTAGCTCCATCAGTCAGTAACCATGGTAACTAAAGGCTCTATCTCCATCAGACAGTAACCATGGTAACTAAAGGCTCTAGCTCCATCAGACAGTAACCATGGTAACTAAAGGCTCTAGCTCCATCAGTCAGTAACCATGGTAACTAAAGGCTCTAGCTCCATCAGTCAGTAACCATGGTAACTAAAGGCTCTAGCTCCATCAGTCAGTAACCATGGTAACTAAAGGCTCTAGCTCCATCAGACAGTAACCATGGTAACTAAAGGCTCTAGCTCCATCAGACAGTAACCATGGTAACTAAAGGCTCTAGCTCCATCAGTCAGTAACCATGGTAACTAAAGGCTCTAGCTCCATCAGTCAGTAACCATGGTAACTAAAGGCTCTAGCTCCATCAGACAGTAACCATGGTAACTAAAGGCTCTAGCTCCATCAGACAGTAACCATGGTAACTAAAGGCTCTAGCTCCATCAGTCAGTAACCATGGTAACTAAAGGCTCTAGCTCCATCAGTCAGTAACCATGGTAACTAAAGGCTCTAGCTCCATCATCAGTAACCATGGTAACTAAAGGCTCTAGCTCCATCAGTCAGTAACCATGGTAACTAAAGGCTCTAGCTCCATCAGACAGTAACCATGGTAACTAAAGGCTCTATCTCCATCAGACAGTAACCATGGTAACTAAAGGCTCTAGCTCCATCAGACAGTAACCATGGTAACTAAAGGCTCTAGCTCCTACTGTAGTTTTACAAACCCTGGGAACTTTCAATAAATAAACTATTATCTTGCAGGTGTTGACACAGCTGTTTGACAATTTCTCTTTCTAGAACTTTTCAGAGGAAGGGCAGGTTAGATATAGGCCTAGAATTGTCTAGAATATCAGGATCATTAAACTGTGACAAAAAGGACTGGTTTTTGGTTTCTGCAGTTGGGGAAAGTAATGGATAAAAGTAGACTTTCAAAGGAGTGGTGAGTGTGATTAATTTTAGGGCTAAGACCTAAACTGGAGTGAGATATTACTGCCACTCCTCCACCACCACCACTGGTTCTGGCTGTGTGATAGTTCACCTGGATTCATTTAATGGGACATATTCATCCTGCTGAAGCCAAGTTTGAGTCACAGCTAAAATATCAATCGATTGATCACTGATTAACTAACTGGACATCCTGGTCATACTGGTTATACTGGTTATACTGGTTATACTGGTTATACTGGTCATACTGGTCATACTGGTCATACTGGTTATACCGGTCATACTGGTTATACTGGTTATACTGGTTATACTGGTCATACTGGTTATACTGGTTATACTGGTTATACTGGATATACTGGGCATAGTTGTTATACTGGTTATACTGGTCATACTGGTTATACTGGATATACTGGGCATAGTTGTTATACTGGTTATACTGGTCATACTGGTTATACTGGACATACTGGTTATACTGGTCGTCCTGGACATACTGGGCATACTGGTTATACTGGTCATACTGGTTATACTGGACATGTTCGTCTTATGGTCATACTGGTCATACTGGTTATACTGGTCATACTGGTTATACTGGGCATACTGTTTATACTGGATATACTGGATATACTGGGCATAGTTGTTATACTGGTCATACTGGGCATACTGGTTATACTGGACATACTGGTTATACTGGTCGTGCTGGACATATTGGGCATACTGGTTATACTGGTCGTGCTGGACATACTGGGCATACTGGTTATACTGGTCATACTGGTTATACTGGACATATTCATCTTATGGTCATACTGGTCATACTGGTTTTACCTGGTCATACTGGTCATACTGGTCATACTGGACATACTGGACATACTGGACATACTGGTCGTACTGGTCGTACTGGACATACTGGACGTACTGGACGTACTGGTCATACTGGTCATACTGGTCATACTGGTCGTACTGGTTATACTGGTCATATTGGTCATACTGGTTATACTGGTCATACTGGTCATACTGGTTATACTGGTCATACTGGTCATAATGGTCGTACTGGTTATACTGGTCATATTGGTCATACTGGTTATACTGGTCATACTGGTTATACTGGTCATACAGGTCATACTGGTCATACTGGTTATACTGGTCGTACTGGTCGTACTGGTTATACTGGACATAAGGTCAGACTGGTCAGACTGGTCAGACTGGTCAGACTGGTCAGACTGGTCATACTGGTCATACTGGTTATACTGGTCATACTGGTTATACTGGTCATACAGGTCATACTGGTCATACTGGTTATACTGGTCGTACTGGTCGTACTGGTTATACTGGACATAAGGTCAGACTGGTCAGACTGGTCAGACTGGTCAGACTGGTCAGACTGGTCAGACTGGTCAGACTGGTCAGACTGGTCATACTGGGCATACTGGTCGTACTGGTTATACTGGTCGTACTGGTTATACTGGTCATATTGGTTATACTGGACATATTTGTCATACTGGTTATACTGGTCATACTGGTTATACTGGACATACTGGTCAGACTGGACATAATTCATTCATTCATTATCTGAACCCGCTTTATCCTCACTAGCGTCGCGGGGGTCACTGGGGGCCTAATCCAGCTACAATGGGCGAAGGTGGGGTACACCCTGTATGAGACGCCGGACATAATTCAGTTCAATTTTATTTATGAAGCCCCAAGTCACAACAAAGTCGTCTCACAGGGCTTTATCTATGGTAACTAAAGAATCTAGCTCCATCAGACAGTAACCATGGTAACTAAAGGCTCTAGCTCCATCAGACAGTAACCATGGTAACTAAAGGCTCTAGCTCCATCAGTCAGTAACCATGGTAACTAAAGGCTCTAGCTCCATCAGACAGTAACCATGGTAACTAAAGGCTCTAGCTCCATCAGTCAGTAACCATGGTAACTAAAGGCTCTAGCTCCATCAGACAGTAACCATGGTAACTAAAGGCTCTAGCTCCATCAGTCAGTAACCATGGTAACTAAAGGCTCTAGCTCCATCAGACAGTAACCATGGTAACTAAAGGCTCTAGCTCCATCAGTCAGTAACCATGGTAACTAAAGGCTCTAGCTCCATCAGACAGTAACCATGGTAACTAAAGGCTCTAGCTCCATCAGACAGTAACCATGGTAACTAAAGGCTCTAGCTCCATCAGACAGTAACCATGGTAACTAAAGGCTCTAGCTCCATCAGACAGTAACCATGGTAACTAAAGGCTCTAGCTCCATCAGTCAGTAACCATGGTAACTAAAGGCTCTAGCTCCATCAGTCAGTAACCATGGTAACTAAAGGCTCTAGCTCCATCAGACAGTAACCATGGTAACTAAAGGCTCTAGCTCCATCAGACAGTAACCATGGTAACTAAAGGCTCTAGCTCCATCAGTCAGTAACCATGGTAACTAAAGGCTCTAGCTCCATCAGTCAGTAACCATGGTAACTAAAGGCTCTAGCTCCATCAGTCAGTAACCATGGTAACTAAAGGCTCTAGCTCCATCAGTCAGTAACCATGGTAACTAAAGGCTCTATCTCCATCAGACAGTAACCATGGTAACTAAAGGCTCTAGCTCCATCAGACAGTAACCATGGTAACTAAAGGCTCTAGCTCCTACTGTAGTTTTACAAACCCTGGGAACTTTCAATAAATAAACTATTATCTTGCAGGTGTTGACACAGCTGTTTGACAATTTCTCTTTCTAGAACTTTTCAGAGGAAGGGCAGGTTAGATATAGGCCTAGAATTGTCTAGAATATCAGGATCATTAAACTGTGACAAAAAGGACTGGTTTTTGGTTTCTGCAGTTGGGGAAAGTAATGGATAAAAGTAGACTTTCAAAGGAGTGGTGAGTGTGATTAATTTTAGGGCTAAGACCTAAACTGGAGTGAGATATTACTGCCACTCCTCCACCACCACCACTGGTTCTGGCTGTGTGATAGTTCACCTGGATTCATTTAATGGGACATATTCATCCTGCTGAAGCCAAGTTTGAGTCACAGCTAAAATATCAATCGATTGATCACTGATTAACTAACTGGACATCCTGGTCATACTGGTTATACTGGTTATACTGGTTATACTGGTTATACTGGTCATACTGGTTATACTGGTCATACTGGTTATACCGGTCATACTGGTTATACTGGTTATACTGGTTATACTGGTCATACTGGTTATACTGGTCATACTGGTTATACCGGTCATACTGGTTATACTGGTTATACTGGATATACTGGGCATAGTTGTTATACTGGTCATACTGGTTATACTGGATATACTGGGCATAGTTGTTATACTGGTTATACTGGTCATACTGGTTATACTGGTTATACTGGTCATACTGGTTATACCGGTTATACTGGTTATACTGGATATACTGGGCATAGTTGTTATACTGGTCATACTGGTTATACTGGATATACTGGGCATAGTTGTTATACTGGTTATACTGGTCATACTGGTTATACTGGACATACTGGTTATACTGGTCGTCCTGGACATACTGGGCATACTGGTTATACTGGTCATACTGGTTATACTGGACATGTTCGTCTTATGGTCATACTGGTCATACTCGTTATACTGGTTATACTGGTCATACTGGTTATACTGGTTATACTGGTCATACTGGTTATACTGGGCATACTGGATATACTGGATATACTGGGCATAGTTGTTATACTGGTCATACTGGGCATACTGGTTATACTGGACATACTGGTTATACTGGTCGTGCTGGACATACTGGGCATACTGGTTATACTGGTCGTGCTGGACATACTGGGCATACTGGTTATACTGGTCATACTGGTTATACTGGACATATTCATCTTATGGTCATACTGGTCATACTGGTTTTACCTGGTCATACTGGTCATACTGGTCATACTGGTCATACTGGTCATACTGGACATACTGGACATACTGGTCGTACTGGTCGTACTGGTCATACTGGTCGTACTGGTTATACTGGTCATATTGGTCATACTGGTTGTACTGGTCATACTGGTCATACTGGTTATACTGGTCATACTGGTCATAATGGTCGTACTGGTTATACTGGTCATATTGGTCATACTGGTTGTACTGGTCATACTGGTTATACTGGTCATACAGGTCATACTGGTCATACTGGTTATACTGATCATACTGGTCGTACTGGTTATACTGGACATAAGGTCAGACTGGTCAGACTGGTCAGACTGGTCAGACTGGTCAGACTGGTCAGACTGGTCATACTGGTCATACTGGTCGTACTGGGCATACTGGTCGTACTGGTTATACTGGTCGTACTGGTTATACTGGTTATACTGGTCATACTGGTTATACTGGACATATTTGTCATACTGGTTATACTGGTCATACTGGTTATACTGGACATACTGGTCAGACTGGACATAATTCATTCATTCATTATCTGAACCTGCTTTATCCTCACTAGCGTCGCGGGGGTCACTGGGGGCCTAATCCAGCTACAATGGGCGAAGGTGGGGTACACCCTGTATGAGACGCCGGACATAATTCAGTTCAATTTTATTTATGAAGCCCCAAGTCACAACAAAGTCGTCTCACAGGGCTTTATCTATGGTAACTAAAGGCTCTAGCTCCATCAGACAGTAACCATGGTAACTAAAGGCTCTAGCTCCATCAGACAGTAACCATGGTAACTAAAGGCTCTAGCTCCATCAGACAGTAACCATGGTAACTAAAGGCTCTAGCTCCATCAGTCAGTAACCATGGTAACTAAAGGCTCTAGCTCCATCAGTCAGTAACCATGGTAACCAAAGGCTCTAGCTCCATCAGTCAGTAACCATGGTAACTAAAGGCTCTAGCTCCATCAGTCAGTAACCATGGTAACTAAAGGCTCTATCTCCATCAGACAGTAACCATGGTAACTAAAGGCTCTAGCTCCATCAGTCAGTAACCATGGTAACTAAAGGCTCTATCTCCATCAGTCAGTAACCATGGTAACTAAAGGCTCTAGCTCCATCAGTCAGTAACCATGGTAACTAAAGGCTCTAGCTCCATCAGTCAGTAACCATGGTAACTAAAGGCTCTAGCTCCATCAGTCAGTAACCATGGTAACTAAAGGCTCTATCTCCATCAGTCAGTAACCATGGTAACTAAAGGCTCTAGCTCCATCAGACAGTAACCATGGTAACTAAAGGCTCTAGCTCCATCAGTCAGTAACCATGGTAACTAAAGGCTCTAGCTCCATCAGTCAGTAACCATGGTAACTAAAGGCTCTATCTCCATCAGTCAGTAACCATGGTAACTAAAGGCTCTAGCTCCATCAGTCAGTAACCATGGTAACTAAAGGCTCTATCTCCATCAGACAGTAACCATGGTAACTAAAGGCTCTAGCTCCTACTGTAGTTTTACAAACCCTGGGAACTTTCAATAAATAAACTATTATCTTGCAGGTGTTGACACAGCTGTTTGACAATTTCTCTTTCTAGAACTTTTCAGAGGAAGGGCAGGTTAGATATAGGCCTAGAATTGTCTAGAATATCAGGATCATTAAACTGTGACAAAAAGGACTGGTTTTTGGTTTCTGCAGTTGGGGAAAGTAATGGATAAAAGTAGACTTTCAAAGGAGTGGTGAGTGTGATTAATTTTAGGGCTAAGACCTAAACTGGAGTGAGATATTACTGCCACTCCTCCACCACCACCACTGGTTCTGGCTGTGTGATAGTTCACCTGGATTCATTTAATGGGACATATTCATCCTGCTGAAGCCAAGTTTAAGTCACAGCTAAAATATCAATCGATTGATCACTGATTAACTAATTGGACATCCTGGTCATACTGGTTATACTGGTTATACTGGTCATACTGGTTATACCGGTCATACTGGTTATACTGGTTATACTGGTTATACTGGTCATACTGGTTATACTGGTTATACTGGTCATACTGGTCATACTGGTTATACTGGTTATACTGGATATACTGGGCATAGTTGTTATACTGGTCATACTGGTTATACTGGATATACTGGGCATAGTTGTTATACTGGTTATACTGGTCATACTGGTTATACTGGACATACTGGTTATACTGGTCGTCCTGGACATACTGGGCATACTGGTTATACTGGTCATACTGGTTATACTGGACATGTTCGTCTTATGGTCATACTGGTCATACTGGTTATACTGGTTATACTGGTCATACTGGTTATACTGGGCATACTGGTTATACTGGATATACTGGATATACTGGGCATAGTTGTTATACTGGTCATACTGGGCATACTGGTTATACTGGACATACTGGTTATACTGGTCGTGCTGGACATACTGGGCATACTGGTTATACTGGTCGTGCTGGACATACTGGGCATACTGGTTATACTGGTCATACTGGTTATACTGGACATATTCATCTTATGGTCATACTGGTCATACTGGTTTTACCTGGTCATACTGGTCATACTGGTCATACTGGTCATACTGGTCATACTGGACATACTGGACATACTGGTCGTACTGGTCGTACTGGACATACTGGACGTACTGGTCATACTGGTCATACTGGTCGTACTGGTTATACTGGTCATATTGGTCATACTGGTTATACTGGTCATACTGGTCATACTGGTTATACTGGTCATACTGGTCATAATGGTCGTACTGGTTATACTGGTCATATTGGTCATACTGGTTATACTGGTCATACTGGTTATACTGGTCATACAGGTCATACTGGTCATACTGGTTATACTGGTCATACTGGTCGTACTGGTTATACTGGACATAAGGTCAGACTGGTCATACTGGTCATACTGGTCAGACTGGTCAGACTGGTCAGACTGGTCATACTGGTCATACTGGTCATACTGGTCGTACTGGGCATACTGGTCGTACTGGTTATACTGGTCGTACTGGTTATACTGGTCATATTGGTCATACTGGTTATACTGGTCATACTGGTTATACTGGACATATTTGTCATACTGGTTATACTGGTCATACTGGTTATACTGGACATACTGGTCAGACTGGACATAATTCATTCATTCATTATCTGAACCCGCTTTATCCTCACTAGCGTCGCGGGGGTCACTGGGGGCCTAATCCAGCTACAATTGGCGAAGGTGGGGTACACCCTGTATGAGACGCCGGACATAATTCAGTTCAATTTTATTTATGAAGCCCCAAGTCACAACAAAGTCGTCTCACAGGGCTTTATCTATGGTAACTAAAGGCTCTAGCTCCATCAGACAGTAACCATGGTAACTAAAGGCTCTAGCTCCATCAGACAGTAACCATGGTAACTAAAGGCTCTAGCTCCATCATCAGTAACCATGGTAACTAAAGGCTCTAGCTCCATCAGTCAGTAACCATGGTAACTAAAGGCTCTAGCTCCATCAGACAGTAACCATGGTAACTAAAGGCTCTAGCTCCATCAGTCAGTAACCATGGTAACTAAAGGCTCTAGCTCCATCAGTCAGTAACCATGGTAACTAAAGGCTCTAGCTCCATCAGACAGTAACCATGGTAACTAAAGGCTCTAGCTCCATCAGTCAGTAACCATGGTAACTAAAGGCTCTAGCTCCATCAGTCAGTAACCATGGTAACTAAAGGCTCTAGCTCCATCAGTCAGTAACCATGGTAACTAAAGGCTCTAGCTCCATCAGTCAGTAACCATGGTAACTAAAGGCTCTAGCTCCATCAGTCAGTAACCATGGTAACTAAAGGCTCTAGCTCCATCAGTCAGTAACCATGGTAACTAAAGGCTCTAGCTCCATCAGTCAGTAACCATGGTAACTAAAGGCTCTAGCTCCATCAGTCAGTAACCATGGTAACTAAAGGCTCTAGCTCCATCAGTCAGTAACCATGGTAACTAAAGGCTCTAGCTCCATCACTCAGTAACCATGGTAACTAAAGGCTCTATCTCCATCAGACAGTAACCATGGTAACTAAAGGCTCTATCTCCATCAGACAGTAACCATGGTAACTAAAGGCTCTATCTCCATCAGACAGTAACCATGGTAACTAAAGGCTCTAGCTCCTACTGTAGTTTTACAAACCCTGGGAACTTTCAATAAATAAACTATTATCTTGCAGGTGTTGACACAGCTGTTTGACAATTTCTCTTTCTAGAACTTTTCAGAGGAAGGGCAGGTTAGATATAGGCCTAGAATTGTCTAGAATATCAGGATCATTAAACTGTGACAAAAAGGACTGGTTTTTGGTTTCTGCAGTTGGGGAAAGTAATGGATAAAAGTAGACTTTCAAAGGAGTGGTGAGTGTGATTAATTTTAGGGCTAAGACCTAAACTGGAGTGAGATATTACTGCCACTCCTCCACCACCACCACTGGTTCTGGCTGTGTGATAGTTCACCTGGATTCATTTAATGGGACATATTCATCCTGCTGAAGCCAAGTTTGAGTCACAGCTAAAATATCAATCGATTGATCACTGATTAACTAACTGGACATCCTGGTCATACTGGTTATACTGGTTATACTGGTTATACTGGTTATACTGGACATACTGGACATACTTAGCCTAGGATCTAGTCTGTCCCCAGTGGCCGCAAATGGCATTTGCTACGGGAGACAGACTAGACAGCCTCGGATCTGAAAATCCAAAATGTACCGGGCCAATCAAATTGCGAGGGGCGGGATTGGAGCCCGCCCTGCCTCATGACGACACAAATATGACACGTAATGTTGTAGTCGCAGAGACGTAGCAGCTAGCACACCAAAGAGAAGAAGGCGTAGCTGCTAGCTAGCACACATTGCCGTAACACCAGTTGCTAGCTGCTAGACAACATGGCTCATCACCAGGAACAACCATTGGAGCTGGCTTTGGCAGCAACGCTAGGTGATTTAAAATTACAGTTTTCCCTGCGAGAGGAGCAGAAAACGGCACTTAAGCTGTTTTTGGAAAAAAGGGACGTTGTCGGAGTTTTGCCCACCGGGTATGGCAAAAGTTTGATTTATCAGCTGGCTCCGCTAGTGGGACGACGCATGGGTCTGCACAACCTGCTGGTGATCGTTGTGTCACCCCTTTTAGCCCTAATGGATGACCAGTTGCAAGAGGCCGAAAAACTGGGAATACGAGCAGCACAACTCGGCAAAGGCGACCCGGAGGAGATCCGAAGCGGCCGGTGCCAAATAATGTACGGGAGTCCGGAATCCTGGCTGAACCGGGAATGGTTAGACCTGCTAGCCAGCAAAGTATATCAAGACAACCTCTTGGGAGTTGTCGTGGATGAAGTCCACCTCACTTACAAATGGTAAATATGCTTTATAAATCTCCATTTTCAAGTACTAACTGAATCATGTCGGGGCGGCCTGAAATCAAAGCTACCACAAACCATGTCTATTTACATGCTCTGATTGGTTGGCTCTGACTGGTTACCCATCCAATAGCGTGGCAGACAGCGGTTATCCCGCCCACAAATTCGCCTAGACTTTCTAGACCAGGCATGTCCAAACTATTCCACAAAGGGCCGGTGTGGCTGCAGGTTTTTGTTCCAACCAACCAAGAGTAAACAGTTTGACCAATCAACTCTCCGAAGACTGAGATCAGTTGATTAATTGAGTCCAGTCTGGTGTGGTGCTGCTAGGTTGGAACAAAGACCTGCAGCCACACCGGCCCTTTGGGAATGGTTTGGACATGTCTGTTCTAGACTATCCTCGTAGCAAATACCATTTGCGGCCACTGGGGAGAGTCTAGATCCTAGGCTAGGACATACTGGACATACTGGTTGTACTGCTCATACTGGACATACTGGTCATACTGGACATACTGCTCAAAGTGGTCATAATGGTCATACTGGACATACTGGTCATACTGGGCATACTGGTTATATTGGACATATTGGTCATACTGGTTATACTGGTCATATTGGTCATACTGGTTATATTGGACATATTGGTCATACTGGTTATACTGGTGATACTGGTCATATTGGTCATACTGGTTATATTGGACATATTGGTCATACTGGTTATACTGGATATACTGGTCATACTGGTGAAACTGGTCAGACTGGTCATATTGGTCATACTGGTTATATTGGACATATTGGTCATACTGGTTATACTGAACATACTGGTTATACTGGATATACTGGTCATACTGGTCAAACTGGTCAGACTGGTCATATTGGTCATACTGGTTATATTGGACATATTGGTCATACTGGTTATACTGAACATACTGGTTATACTGGATATACTGGTCAGACTGGTCATATTGGACATACTGGTTATGGTGGACATAATTCCATTGAATTTTAGTTATAAAGCCCCAAGTCACAACAAAGTCGTCTCACAGGACTTTACAGAAACACCCCCTGTCCTAAGACCCTCCCCCTGTCGTAAGACCCTCCCTCTGTCTTTAGACCCTCCCTCTGTCTTTAGACCCTCCCTCTGTCTTTAGACCCTCCCCATGTCTTGCCTTCTCTGCAAGAAAAAACTTCAAAACCCAGTGGGAAAAAGAATAAATCTTGATGAGAACCACACTGGACAGATCCACTCCCTTGGACAGACAGACTATAGATGAACATCCATTTATAAATGGAGGGGGGGGGGGCAGGTCTAGACACCAGACAGAGTAGGGATGAGGTCCGGGGTCACAGGTCAGCACAGACTAGGCACCGCAGATCCTGTCATCTATGGCTCCCCCGCAGACACTTTCAAGAGAGCCAGGGTGAAAGGGGACACCAGGGGACACCAGGGGACACCATGGGACACCAGGGGACACCAGGGGACTAGACATGAACAGACTTGGTCTGAAATATATATATATATATATATATATATATATATATATATATATATGAGACAGTGAAATTAACAATAAATGGTTCATCATATTCAACAGCTACAGTAAAAGTGAAAAAAATCATATTTTCATGAGCTGGAAAAAGCAGGACTGGTGTGTGTGTGTGTGGGTGTGGGTGGGTGTGTGTGTGTGAGATTGTGGGCGTGTGTGTTTGTGTGTGGGCGTGTTTGTGTGTGTGTTTGTGGTTTACAAAGACCAGTGATGTCCAGTACCAGATAAGTGATTGTGTGCAGACGCCCTTAACCTTCCTATAAAGACAGAGCACAGGCTCCATGCTTTGTGACAGAGGTGCTGGCTCCACAGCGCTGCCTCCACAGCGCTGCCTCCACAGCGCTCCTCCTGCTGTGGTACTTGTATGGACATTGCTTCCAAACATTCAAACCACAGCTGCTGCAGGAGCGACTGCTTGTTCATCTCTGAATTATAACTTAATTATTTCATATGTATGATTTTTTTTTTATATTTGATGATTTTGACTTATCTCACAGTTATGACTATGTAGGAACTATCTATGTCACATTTGTACATTTTTATCTGACAATTTAGACTTTTTACCTCATAATTGTGAGGGGTTTTTTTCTCACATTTGACTTTTTATGTCGATTTAATTTCCATTTTTGAGTTTATCTTGTGACATTCATGACTTTCATCACATACTTAGGACTTTTTTATCTTAGAATTTAGACGTTCCATCTCATCATTAAGCCGTGCCATGACAGTTTTTGTTTCCTTCAGTGGTAGAAACATGTTTTCAGTTTTTAAAAAAAAGAAAAGACTCAGATGAAGGAGAAAATCTGCTGTCGTGTCCAGGGGAAACAATTCTTAGCGGGGACACGGACCGTAGCCCAACACCGGGACCCAAAGCTCAAGCCTCATTAGGTCTGAATCAGGCGTCCTGCTGCTCATGGCGATGACGCAGAGAGGACCACAGTTACCCCCCCCCCACATCCCCCTACCCCGCCCACCAACACGCTGTGACCCCCAGCCACATTAATTATCCCATCCAATGTTGTCAGCTAATTAACTGACGTTTAACACAGGAAATGGCTGCAGCAATTCCACGCAATTAATCAGCGTCAATGAATAAATTAAAACTCTACCTAAATGTGATTACCATTGAGCCACTGTTGGAAATTAAATTTTAATTGAGCTTCAAATGTTATATATGAATTATGATTGAAAAGTGAATTGCCGTAGAGGTGGCCATTTTTATAGCCAAAATGTCCGGAAAATCAACTAAAATAAGGCTCCTGGCAACAGATGCATATTTTAATTTAAACCTACGGGAGACAATCAGGTTTTTATAAAGACCAGAATGAAAAAGTATAACTATGGAAGTGTGCTGGATGTATGAGAGTGACAACGAAAACATATTTATACATCTGTATGTTCTGTGTGTGGAGATGGGTTCAATGCATTTATTTATCTAATGGTTTCTGTCTGTCTGTCTGTCTGTCTGTCTGTCTGTCTGTCTGACCTATAAATACCATTTTCTTTAAATAACTTTTTTTTCTCCTTGTTTGGGTAGAAACAGCTGTTAGCAGTGACAACGCTAGCGCATTGATCGCATTGATAAAGTAGCTCCAAACAATTACCAGGTGTGAGTTTTTGTTCAGTGACGGTTTTGTTATGTAAATAAATCACTCATTCCAACACATACTGTTTTGAAAAACACGTTTTATTTTGTTGACCCGAGGAAACCTGCAGTTCTGTCAAAATTTTCATCCCCATTGAAATGAGCTACAGAACCAGCAGTCAAAATTGACAATAATCTACGTATTCACATTATTCCGTCAAAATATTTCTCTGTGAAAATCTTTCTTGGTCATGAGCATGCTCAGAAACACCTGGGAGCCCAATGTGCCGGGATCAACATTTTAACAGAACACTGGGACTACTTTGGCTTTGACCACAACTGGACCAGAACTGGGCTCACAGGACTCTTGGTGCACCAGAGTAAAGGGGCGGAGTCACTGTGGGTGCACCAGAGTAAAGGGGCGGAGTCACTGTGGGTGCACCAGAGTAAAGGGGCGGGGTCAAAGTAAAGACAATGATGACAAACACATTCATCTGAAAAATACTGAACTGTCCCTTTAGTCGCATTAATTACAATCTAAAAACTAATTCAGGGGAACTTTTTTATTACCAAAAAAAAAAAAAAAAAAAAAATTATATATATATATATATATATATATATATATATATATATATATATATATATATATATGTATATATGTATATGTTCTGAAATTAAAAATACATCATTCTGAGATCTTGTTAAAGCTGTATATCATTTGTTCATTGGTTTTTCCAAAATAAAAGCAAAAATAAGACAATGTAAACACCTCAGGCCTAATATAAAGGTGTAGAAGTGTCTTGTCTTTCTGTCTATTTAACACATGTATGAGGGCAGGAATTATTTATAGAGGGGGGGGGGTTCAGAGTGGCAGTGATTCATAGTTCAACCCTCGGTCCCTCGGTCCCCAAGTCCCTCATAATTAAAGCTGAAGCATATGGCCTCGTGACCGCAGAGGTACGGCCTGAAGTTTGTTGGCATCTTATTGGAGACGCCAGGCAACGGCGTTCCCTCCAGCTTTTACTGCAGCTCAACACAAATGAAAAACGTGTCACCTTGAGACGTCACCGGACACATCTGCCGTCCTAATTGGCAAATGTTTAGGGATTATTGATAATGTGTTTGGAGCTTTGAGTCTAAAACATATAGGAAACTGTTGGACACGATCACACACCTGCCTTATCCTATTGTTACTGCAGCTGTTAATGCACGACTATTTATCCACAGTATAGGACAGTGGTTCTCAAATGGGGGTACGTGAAGCTTTTCAAAATTCTTTAATCTATCTATATATATATATATATATATATATATATATATATATATATATATATATATATATATATATATATATATATATATATATATATATATATATATATGCTGTTTGTTTTTTTTGTTTCTTTCCCACTTGATAAAATCCTGTAGTTGACTTCTGCACCGTTGCTGCTCAAACTCAAAGAAACTTAATTATGGTGGTTAACGAGCACTGGTTCCTCAGGCTCGAGGGTTTTTCTGTGTAGGAAGTGATAATAATGTCCTAAATCTGTGAATTCACTAAATGCATTTTAAAAGTTCAACCCATGTTTTTTTTTCTGTAAAAGTTTGATCTGTCAAATGTGACCATCAATTCTTTTCAAAAGTTTTCACACCAGTAATTATGTCTTTGCTTTTTTTTTTATTAACTCTACAGAACAAGTTTAGCTTTTTTTTTTTTTTTACTTATTCTTAACCCAGAAAGGCCCAGTTAAATTTCTAAAGTCACTGTTTCCATAATTTAACACTAATAACAGAAACACAGTGATGTTTAACATTTGTTCTGATTTAACACATTTTCAAACTTAACTTAAACTTCCTTTAACTTAAAAGTCTTTGTCTACAAACACGAAGACTCTCATTCTTAAAGGGATTATCTGCAGTAAAATCAGTTTAGTTCATTTTTAGATGATCAGTACATACATATATTTACATAAAAAAAAAATCACCTTTTGGATGAACACGGTCAAATTTATATTTAGCAGTTTTGAGCCAAACTGTGTTAACATGGAAGTGATTAGAACATGTTATTATTATTATTATTATTATTGTTATTATTGTTATTATTTTTATTATTGTTATTATTTTTATTATTATTATTTTTATTGTTATTATTGTTATTATTATTATTATTGTTATTATTGTTATTATTGTTATTATTGTTATTGTTATTGTTATTATTGTTATTATTGTTATTATTATTATTATTATTATTATTATTATTATTATTATTATTATTATTATTATTATTATTATTATGTTATATATTTCACAAATCTCGTTAAAATGTTAAATATAGAGGACCCTTTGGAACTACCTCAGTAGTAGTACTGGGTCTTTATGGACTCCAGAAAAGAAACCTAGTTTGTGAATATATAAATGAATCAATATTTCTCCCCTTGGGTATTTTCTCTGCACTTATTTTCTCCTTATATAAACACTTTGCAATGGCCTCATTTGTTGTTCTATAACCTCTGTCATTTGAACCGTCTCTTCCACTTCATTCTCAGTCTGAAACTGCTCCTCTTTCACCTCCTGTTGGTTCCATTAGACGCTCGTTAATCCTTCCATCGATCCGCTGCGTCTAACCTGATTTCTATTGTCAAACAAACGCAATTTAAGTCAAATAAGAAGCGACAGTGGAGAACGTCGCCAGAACTGAGCCAAGAATGAGTGTGAACTGTGGAACAAACCCTCTGCCCAAGGGAGGGGGTTCAAATCATGAGGTGGGCCTTCCCTGGGGGGCGGGGCCTATCGTGGAGGGGGCACCAGAAGACTTCAGGGGAGGTGTTGTTGTTTGACATTAGCTTAAAGTGTCACTGACGTGATTTTACAACTGTACATAATTTGAAAATTCATCATGTCTAAAGTCAATTCACACATTCATCACTAACGACAAAACCACAAATGTAATGTTTAATCCACCAAGCCATTCAAAATGGCCGCCTACAAATTTGACCTACTTATTTCCATAACTCTGAACTTTGACCTATGACATCAGCAGTCTTTTTCCTACACATTGACTATCATCTGGTGTTTACATTATCCATATATGAAGCTTTTTCACACCATCTTTTCTAAAACTAAAGACGGCTGATTGACCCCGTGGTCAAACTGCCGTCAGTACTGCGTCACTGTCGGTACGGTGATGCTAACGTTAGCTTTGGACACGGTGCAAATGTTCGCAGGACATTTTGTGCTTGAACACGGTCTGGTTGAACTGTAACGTTAGGATTCATTTAAACATTTGTGCTGGGTTATGCTAACCTCTCATACTGCCTGGGCTGTAACCATAGCAACCTGACGGTGTAATATTTGTACTTTATACTCTTTACATTTATATAAATATTTGTACTTTATACTCTTTACATTTATAGAAATATTTGTACTTTATACTCTTTACATTTATATAAATATTTGTACTTTATACTCTTTACATTTATAGAAATATTTGTACTTTATACTCTTTACATTTATATAAATATTTGTACTGTATACTCTTTATATTTATAGAAATATTTGTACTTTATACTCTTTACATTTATATAAATATTTGTACTTTATACTCTTTACATTTATATAAATATATGTACTTTATACTCTTTACATTTATAGAAATATTTGTACTTTATACTCTTTACATTTATAGAAATATTTGTACTTTATACTCTTTACATTTATAGAAATATTTGTACTTTATACTCTTTACATTTATAGAAATATTTGTACTTTATAGTCTTTACATTTATAGAAATATTTGTACTGTATACTCTTTACATTTATAGAAATATTTGTACTTTATACTCTTTACATTTATATAAATATTTGTACTTTATACTCTTTACATTTATATAAATATTTGTACTGTATACTCTTTACATTTATATAAATATTTGTACTTTATACTCTTTACATTTATATAAATATTTGTACTTTATACTCTTTACATTTATATAAATATTTGTACTTTATACTCTTTACATTTATAGAAATATTTGTACTTTATACTCTTTACATTTATAGAAATATTTGTACTTTATACTCTTTACATTTATAGAAATATTTGTACTTTATACTCTTTACATTTATAGAAATATTTGTACTTTATACTCTTTACATTTATATAAATATATGTACTTTATACTCTTTATATTTATATAAATATATGTACTTTATACTCTTTACATTTATATAAATATATGTACTTTATACTCTTTACATTTATATAAATATATGTACTTTATACTCTTTACATTTATAGAAATATATGTACTTTATACTCTTTACATTTATATAAATATTTGTACTTTATACTCTTTACATTTATATAAATATTTGTACTTTATACTCTTTACATTTATATAAATATTTGTACTTTATACTCTTTACATTTATATAAATATATGTACTTTATACTCTTTACATTTATATAAATATATGTACTTTATACTCTTTACATTTATATAAATATATGTACTTTATACTCTTTACATTTATAGAAATATTTGTACTTTATACTCTTTACATTTATATAAATATTTGTACTTTATACTCTTTACATTTATATAAATATTTGTACTTTATACTCTTTACATTTATATAAATATATGTACTTTATACTCTTTACATTTATATAAATATATGTACTTTATACTCTTTACATTTATATAAATATATGTACTTTATACTCTTTACATTTATATAAATATATGTACTTTATACTCTTTACATTTATATAAATATATGTACTTGATACTCTTTACATTTATAGAAATATATGTACTTTATGCTCTTTACATTTATATAAATATATGTACTTTATACTCTTTACATTTATATAAATATATGTACTTTATACTCTTTACATTTATATAAATATATGTACTTGATACTCTTTACATTTATAGAAATATTTGTACTTTATACTCTTTACATTTATATAAATATATGTATTTTATACTCTTTACATTTATAGAAATATATGTACTTTATGCTCTTTACATTTATATAAATATTTGTACTTTATACTCTTTACATTTATATAAATATTTTTACTTTATACTCTTTACATTTATATAAATATTTGTACTTTATACTCTTTACATTTATAGAAATATTTTTACTTTATACTCTTTACATTTATATAAATATATGTACTTTATACTCTTTACATTTATAGAAATATTTTTACTTTATACTCTTTACATTTATATAAATATTTGTACTTTATACTCTTTACATTTATAGAAATATTTTTACTTTATACTCTTTACATTTATATAAATATTTGTACTTTATACTCTTTACATTTATAGAAATATTTGTACTTTATACTCTTTACATTTATAGAAATATTTGTACTTTATACTCTTTACATTTATAGAAATATTTGTACTTTATACTCTTTACATTTATAGAAATATTTGTACTTTATAGTCTTTACATTTATATAAATATTTTTACTTTATACTCTTTACATTTATAGAAATATTTGTACTGTATGCTCTTTACATTTATAGAAATATTTGTACTTTATAGTCTTTACATTTATATAAATATTTGTACTTTATACTCTTTACATTTATAGAAATATTTGTACTTTATACTCTTTACATTTATAGAAATATTTTTACTTTATACTCTTTACATTTATAGAAATATTTGTACTTTATACTCTTTACATTTATAGAAATATTTGTACTTTATACTCTTTACATTTATATAAATATTTGTACTTTATACTCTTTACATTTATATAAATATTTGTACTTTATACTCTTTACATTCATATAAATATTTGTACTTTATACTCTTTACATTTATATAAATATTTGTACTTTATACTCTTTACATTTATATAAATATATGTACTTTATACTCTTTACATTTATATAAATATATGTACTTTATACTCTTTACATTTATATAAATATATGTACTTTATACTCTTTACATTTATATAAATATATGTACTTTATACTCTTTACATTTATATAAATATATGTACTTTATACTCTTTACATTTATATAAATATATGTACTTTATACTCTTTACATTTATATAAATATATGTACTTTATACTCTTTACATTTATATAAATATATGTACTTTATACTCTTTACATTTATATAAATATATGTACTTTATACTCTTTACATTTATAGAAATATTTGTACTTTATACTCTTTACATTTATAGAAATATTTGTACTTTATACTCTTTACATTTATATAAATATATGTACTTTATACTCTTTACATTTATATAAATATATGTACTTTATACTCTTTACATTTATATAAATATTTGTACTTTATACTCTTTACATTTATATAAATATTTGTACTTTATACTCTTTACATTTATATAAATATTTGTACTTTATACTCTTTACATTTATATAAATATATGTACTTTATACTCTTTACATTTATATAAATATATGTACTTTATACTCTTTACATTTATATAAATATATGTACTTTATACTCTTTACATTTATAGAAATATTTGTACTTTATACTCTTTACATTTATATAAATATTTGTACTTTATACTCTTTACATTTATATAAATATTTGTACTTTATACTCTTTACATTTATATAAATATATGTACTTTATACTCTTTACATTTATATAAATATATGTACTTGATACTCTTTACATTTATATAAATATATGTACTTTATACTCTTTACATTTATATAAATATATGTACTTTATACTCTTTACATTTATATAAATATATGTACTTTATACTCTTTACATTTATATAAATATATGTACTTTATACTCTTTACATTTATATAAATATTTGTACTTTATACTCTTTACATTTATATAAATATTTGTACTTTATACTCTTTACATTTATATAAATATTTGTACTTTATACTCTTTACATTTATATAAATATATGTACTTTATACTCTTTACATTTATATAAATATATGTACTTGATACTCTTTACATTTATATAAATATATGTACTTTATACTCTTTACATTTATATAAATATATGTACTTTATACTCTTTACATTTATATAAATATATGTACTTTATACTCTTTACATTTATATAAATATATGTACTTTATACTCTTTACATTTATATAAATATATGTACTTTATACTCTTTACATTTATATAAATATTTGTACTTTATACTCTTTACATTTATATAAATATTTGTACTTTATACTCTTTACATTTATATAAATATTTGTACTTTATACTCTTTACATTTATAGAAATATATGTACTTTATACTCTTTACATTTATATAAATATATGTACTTGATACTCTTTACATTTATATAAATATATGTACTTTATACTCTTTACATTTATATAAATATATGTACTTTATACTCTTTACATTTATATAAATATATGTACTTTATACTCTTTACATTTATATAAATATATGTACTTTATACTCTTTACATTTATATAAATATTTGTACTTTATACTCTTTACATTTATATAAATATTTGTACTTTATACTCTTTACATTTATATAAATATTTGTACTTTATACTCTTTACATTTATATAAATATATGTACTTTATACTCTTTACATTTATATAAATATTTTTACTTTATACTCTTTACATTTATATAAATATATGTACTTTATACTCTTTACATTTATATAAATATTTGTACTTTATACTCTTTACATTTATAGAAATATTTGTACTTTATACTCTTTGCATTTATATAAATATTTGTACTTTATACTCTTTACATCCTCAGAATAAACTTATTTCTACAAATGAAACAAAACATTAAAAATCAGTGCAGAGAAATTCAAACTTTCTAAATCATATTTATAACTTTTTTATGATTATGAATTTTTATCTCACAATTCTATCTTTTAAACTTTTTTTTCTTTTCCTGTTTAAATAAGTATTGATTTAAATAGTTAAAGTATTCTGTGACAAAACGACCATATTATTACCAGTGTATTAGTGATCTGTAATGTAAAGTTTTACCAAGTATTTTTACCACAGTATTTTTACCACAGTACTTTTACCACAGTACTTTTACCACAGTACTTTTACCACAGTACTTTTACCACAGTATTTTTTACCACAGTACTTTTACCACAGTATTTTTACCACAGTACTTTTACCACAGTATTTTTACCACAGTACTTTTACCACAGTACTTTTACCACAGTACTTTTACCACAGTACTTTTACCACAGTATTTTTACCACAGTATTTTTACCACAGTATTTTTACCACAGTAATTTTACCACAGTATTTTCCTTGTACTTCTCAGGACAGAATACTCAGACGTTCATTTTCATGGAACTCAAACACTTCCACTCATAAACTAATATAGTTTTTATTTTTTTATTTAGGATGTAGCATCGTACTCTCATTAACGTCTCCTCGGCCTCATCTGACTGAGTTAGAAAGTCCATAAAGTGCTGTTTTCTTCCTGTTCAGAGTAAATCAACATTTGGAAATGGAATCAGCTGATTAAGGCCCAGACACGTCGACAAGTTCAAGGAGACGTGCGCCGCCAACGCCTTCTTTCACTTCACGCATTTGTAATGATGACGTAAATATTTCAATATTGTTGAGAAAAGCTGTGATGTAGAAGTGTTTGAATTATACACAGAGTCTAAACTTCTCACAAAATCTATTTTATATCCGTAGGGAGGGAAGAAACGGCAGAATTACCATCGTGTTCTGAAACACGTCTGTAAAACGGATGTATCTGTAGAAATAAAAAATAATGTTAAAATACTCATGTTTTACTGACGTTTAGGGAATGAAACATGAAACTACTGTTGGAATGACAATTTATTTGAATAAAATATGAATTAATAAAATAATACGACGAAAAATAGCTTCTACTACTACTGATACTATAAATAAAAAAATACATAAATAAATAAAAGAGATTAAAAATATATATATTGTTTTTCACCATCTTTTACTCTCAAAAAAGTCATTTTTAATTTAAATACAGTTTTCTCCTGGTTCTGTAAAAGCATAAATATGTCACTTTACTCCTTATATTCTCCTGCAATAGAAAATAAATTAAATTAAATAAATACAAACATTTAATTGATAATTACATTTAGTAATTAAATTAAAATAATAATAATTTTTAAAAAAAGAAAAAATATATTTAAAATTTTTTTTAATTTGGTTTCTTACCGACTTTTACTCTAAAAAAGGTCATTTTTAAAATTAAATTTGGTTTTGAAAAAACTGTCACTTTATTACGTATTTTCTCCCGCAATAAAAAATGTAAAGTTTTTTTTTAGAAATGGTGAAAAAAGACTTAAAATACATAAGTACCGTAATTTCCGGACTATAGAGCGCACCTGATTATTAGCCGCACCCACCTCATTCTAAGAGGAAAACCAATTTTGTACATACACAAGCCGCACCTGTATATAAGCCGCATGTGCCCACATTAAAACATGTAACACAAACACAAAATTAACCCAAACCCGACTTCAAGTCCCGCGAATGAAACTGAATGTCCTTCATTAACCCTTGTGCGGTCCTTCGTAAAAGGCACACTGGCTGTGTCCTACAATCGGGTCTTAAAAACCCAGATTCCAAAGTTCAGTTCCATAGACTCATCACCCCACCCCCCAAGGATATATTAGTGTTTTCAGTAGTAAGCAATGGCATCCTACAGTACGTATAAAAAGGTACATTTGTGAACCACCGGCTCTCTTTGACCCGAAGGACCACACAAGGGTTAAAGTTCACAGTCCAAAAATCACAGCCGGCAAAATGAACGGAAAATGATACTTAAGGTTTGATGCAGACCTGCAGAGTCCGGGTCCCGTTGAAAGTAATCCAAGGAAAAAAAAGTGTATATTTCCAAAGGTAAGGGAGGGAAAAATGTCCGCCTGCATCCACAAACAGGTGGCTGGTCGCCGCCTCGCCTCATCTATGGCAGAGTCAGTGATAACTTTAATCTTTGGCAGAGAGTTCAGGTCAAACTCCTCCGTGCCAACGTGCAAAAATAATCCACAGGGTCTGGTCGAGCCTCTGTCTTCTCTCACACACCGCCGCGGATTTTTCTTTAAGTAACTTTTTACCCCTTGTACACCTGTCCGTCACCTTTACCGATCCCCACTTAAACCCGTCACCCTGCGTTTGTTCCGCCCCTCCTTTTTCATTCAGTCTTCCTCGACGCATATATTCCACCGGTCTAAATCTGACCTTTTCTACTCGAGCGCCTCTGGCGGCCGTTAGGAAAATTACATAAATTGGCCGCATCACTGAAAAAGCCGCAAGGTTGAAAGTTTGGTAAAAAAGTAGCGGCTTATAGTCCGGAATTTACGGTAAATTAAAAAGCATTTAAAAGGTTATTTTATTGAGTTTCTTACCATCTTTTATTCTCATAATTTAAATACAGTTTTGTCTTGTTTCTGTAAAAGGATAAATCTCTTTAATTTTGTTGTTAATCTGTAGTTATTTATTTTCATATTTGGACTAAAGTGTCAAATGAAAAAACGCTGGAAAAGAAAATCATCACCTCTGTTTTCTTTAAGTCGTTATAAACCTGGTGTGTGTGTGTGTGTGTGTGAGACAGTGTGTGTGTGTGTGTGTGTGAGTGTGTGACTGTGTGTGTGTGTGTGTGTGTGTGTGTGACTGTGTGTGTGTGTGACAGTGTGGGTGTGTGTGTGTGTGTGTCTGTGTGTGACAGTGTGTGTGTGTGTGTGTGACAGTGTGGGTGTGTGTGTGTGTGTCTGTGTGTGACAGTGTGTGTGTGTGTGTGACTGTGTGTGTGTGTGTGTGTGTGTGTGACAGTGTGGGTGTGTGTGACAGTGTGTGTGTGTGTGTGTGTGTGTGTGACAGTGTGTGTGTGACAGTGTGTGACAGTGTGTGTGTGTGTGTGTGTGTGTGTGTGTGTGTGTGTGACTGTGTGAGTGTGTGTGACTGTGTGTGTGTGTGTGACTGTGTGTGTGTGTGTGTGTGTGTGTGTGTCTGTGTCAGTGTGTGTGTGTGTGTCTGTGTGACTGTGTGTGTGTGTGTGTGTGTGTGTGTGACAGTGTGGGTGTGTGTGTGTCTGTGTGTGTGTGTGTGTGTGTGTGTGTGTGTGTGTGTGTTGGTTCATATTTAGTAAAACTCCATAATGACTTATTTTTTTTAGTGTTTTAACTAAAGTTTCGTGTCATCATTAATCATCCTCTTTAACAGCAGGAAGTCAAAATATTTCGCCCCTGAGTTCGTCTTTCAGGCAGCGCTGCAGGAAGTGGAGACATTTGAGTTGTCCTTGAGGACGTTTTGTCCTCAACGCTGAAGTCACAAAACACCAATAAGAAAAATAAATAAGTAAATAATGGTCAATATTTGTGTTAGTTTGATGCTGTAGTTAACAATAGTCAGTGGTGTTTCTGCTGCTGCTGAGGTTTGTCTGGAAACACACACACACACACACACACACACACACACACACACACACACACACACACACACACACACACGTTTCTGTGTCTCATGAGGACTAATTAATAATCAAGTAACCATTGGTTAGTAAACACATTTTTTAAATACAATAAAAAATGACAAAATTATTCAGTAAAATGAACAAATATTTTGGAAAATGAACCAAAAAAATATAATAATAATAAAATAAAAATGTTATATATATATTATATATTAAAATAATTAATAAATAATAACCTAAATAAAATACAAAATAAAATAAATACACTAAAATAGACATAAATAAAACTGAATAAATAAAACCAAATACATGTACGTCAGGTGTTTGTTTAGTAAAGATGTTAATGACTCAGATGACGAGCGTTGAGTGTTTTTAGTTTTAACACCAGCAGTGATGACGAATGTTATATTTACAAGTGAAAAATACTAAAAACCCAGGAAAAAAACTATTTAAAATGATCTTAAGAAAAGTAAAATAAAGTTTGACTCCATCACCATTCAGCACAAAAAAACCCAAAAACATGTGGGGACAGGAAATGATCGTAAAATAACTACAAATAACTTTTTTAAAGTAAATACATCTTCCAACCTCTGAAATATATCTTTAACTTTTCACCTGTTTCCTTTGGTCTTTATGGAGAAAAAACAAGTTCATGTGTTTATAAAGGACCCTACATCTACACCCCACCTACATCTATATTTAACCCTTGTGGGGACCTGAGTTTTGGTCCCTATAAAGATAGGAACTAGGAATAGCCCAACATTGATTAGGAGTAAAGGGATAAAGGTCAAAGGTCATAATTAACTAAAAGTTCAAAATCACATTATGGTTCTAACTCCAGAACAGAGGGTCACAGAACTTTCAGATTGGTACCAAACGATGCAGAATGAAGATTTATATAATTCTAATAATTGATGTTATCACCTACGATCAATAGTTTTTCAGATCTCTGGAGGTCAAAGGTGACATGTGTCCAAATTAACTTGTGTAACACTGTGTCAAACATAGACATATCACACTATAACTTAATCAATACTGGATTTAATATATGTAAACCAAATGATCAATATTGCAAAAGGTCAAAGGTCAAGGTCACATTTAGCAGAAAGGTCAAAATCGCATTATTGGCTCTAATTAAAGAACAGGTCGTCATAGAAACTGGAGATTTGACATAAACTAAACATTGTGTGAATACTAGTTTATTCATTAAGTTCAGACTCAAAGCTGTTTGTTATTTTCATGTGTTCATCACTGGGACACCTGTTATTTTCATGTGTTCATCACTGGGTCACCTGTTATTTTCATGTGTTCATCACTGGGTCACCTGTTATTTTCATGTGTTCATCACTGGGTCACCTGTTATTTTCATGTGTTCATCACTGGGACACCTGTTATTTTCATGTGTTCATCACTGGGACACCTGGAGCTTTGCTTTGGGTACAGCTGCTTCCTCTTCTATATTTGGTATTTATCTAATTGCTGGTGTTTTCATTCAGGTCAGATCTTCACAGCTTCCACACATTTGTTTGTTCATCTTTATTTATTCCTGGTTTTGCCGTGGCCTCCTGTCCTTTCTTTTGTCTTCCTTCTCGTCTTAACGTCCTCCCAGACTGTCTACTCTGACACAACAAAATTAATACAACTGTTTTTAACATGGATTTGAGTTTGGAAATAAAACATGACAGTGTTTAATCCTAATATTACTGTTCTAGTTCAACACTGACCCATTCTACACCTGTGGAACTGAGCATTTATACTGGATATGGACGTCTGTCTGTCTGTCTGTCTGTCTGTCTGTCTGTCTGTCTGTCTGTCAAATTTATCAGATTAAAAAGTCCCAATTCCCAGTCATTAAGCACAACCAGAATTAATCCATATATAAGGCACACTGTGGTTTTTGGAAAAAAATTAAACCCTTTCAAGTACCCCTGAAAGTCTGTAATGTAATGTAATATAATATAATATAATATAATATAATATAATATAATATAATATATAATATAATGTAATATAATGTAATATAATGTAATATAATATAATATAATGTAATGTAATGTTTGAGTCCATTAAATGGGACAGAATTGGTTGTACATTAATCAGAAAATACTACTATTGTTAAAAACAGAGCCTGAAATGCAGTAGAAAATGGATGAAGGTTTTTCTCCGTAGAAGAATTGATTTATTTTCCTGTTTTACTTTTATTTTTTTAGTCAAACATTCATGTCTATTTCCCTGTTTTTTTTTTTTTCCCCTGTTTAATTGGAGGCAGTGAAATCTGAAAATCGTCCATTGTTATTTTTTCAGAGGTGAAGTGAGGAGCTGGCACGTCTCCAAAATAAAAGATGGAAAAGGAAGGGCG
>CM035799.1:2921252-2941252 GCA_020466265.1 Siphamia tubifer | reverse complement strand
ATAATACTTTAACAATGAATTAAATAAATAGAAATAAACAAGTAGAATAAATAACAGTAATTAAAATAAATACATAAAAATGTGGGGGTGGGGGCTGGGGTGGGAGGGGTTGGGGTTAAGGTGTTGGGTGGGTCCTTGTGCCCCGGGCCTCATGGATTGGTCTTGGTGCGCTGGGGGGGTCTGTAGCTGCTCCCTCTTGTTCTCAGGGTTTGCGTCGTTCACAGTGGCCCCGGTGGCTCTCTGGGGGCGGCGCCCTGTGGCTCCTACGGCCCGGGGTGGGGGCTGCCCTGTTTGCTTGGCCCTGCCTTGTCGTGATTGCTGTTCTGGGCTTCGGGGTCCTTCACACTTACATGTTTGATCGGGTCTCGCCAGCTACTACCGAGTCCCATTTCAGTGAATGATGGGACCCCCCAGAATGTGCTGAGAATCTCTCCAGAATCTCTACCCTAAACTCATTCTCTTTTGCACTAGTGTCCTCTTCTGGCCTATTCTATTCTATTCTATTCTATTCTATTCTATTCTATTCTATTCTATTCTATTTTACACTATCAAGTCATCCACAATTATGGTGCTCACTACCATTTTGTTTAATTATTTATTTATTGCTGTTTTGGTTTTCTCCTCTTTTTGCGATCTATTTATTTATTTTTATTGATGGACAGTTAATAGTTGGAATAACACACCACCTTACAATCTTTAATTACAATAGCACTGCCTGTTAATTTCTGTCCCTGTTCGTCCTGTCCAGTCTTTGTTTCCCCCACACATCACTGAGGTGTAGCACTGCCCTCCCTGGCTTATAATAGAGAGTTGTAATAAAGGATGTCTGCTCAGCTTTCAGGGAGGACCGCTGATGGTCACACACATGCACTAAATATTAAAATATTTGGCTGCAAGACTAAAAATATGCATTGATCTCAAACAATGTTGACTCCCTCTGTGGTGTTAAATAATGAGAACAAATGCAGACAAAAAAAAACATATCAATGTCCCCATAAAGATGGAAATACAGTTAAAATCAGTAAAATATTTTCTTCTGTCCATTTTTTTTTCTGTTTGTCAGCAACTTTATACAAAAAAAAATTAAATATTTTTTTTTGTTTGTTTGTTTGGCTGTTGGCATATAGGGGTTGGGACTAACTACTGGTAAACAAATCGAAAACTGTGAAGATCTCAAATGCAGACTTAGATTTAGTGAATTTACTTTAAGTCGGCGTCTTAAAGTCAAATGTGGGTCCAAATATCTGCACAAAAATATAATATTATAGTTGAGAACATTAAAAAGTCACATGATCCACACAATAGTAAAGACTGTTGGGGTTTTCCATGACTTTTGATGGTCTAATATTTTTTTCCATGACTGTTTCTTTTTTGTTCATTTTTCAGATGACGGGGGGTTGTTTGACCACAGTTTTTCGGCAAACTTTTTTTTCCCCCCTCCACAAAACTCAAGTCAATCTGAACATGACCTTTAACCTCCTGTTCCACAAAGTCAGTTTCACATATGAATAACTCTGAACAGAAGTGGGATAGAAAGTCCTGCACTGAATACAAAGAAAAGACACAAAGGAAGATGTTAGGAAGAAGAAAATACGACAAACATCTGAAAAAAAAAGAACAAACCCAACATTCTTCCTGCTGTGTTTATTATCACTTCTATTCTGTTTTTCTCAAATACGTGTCTTCAGTTTAAAGTCTTTGTTGTTTTTCCTGAAACATTTTTCTATTTGTTCATTTCCTGTGGAATGAATGTTCGTATTTTTTTGAATTTTCTGTTAAAGAAATTGAGAAAATGAGACAGAAAAATTAGCTTCCTGTTTTTAGCTCATACGGGCGAAGTCGTGATTCGCTATTGTCATCACGCTTCGTTCGTCCGTCCGTCTGTCCGCCGTGTGCATCGTCCACAATTGACCAAAATCTCTTCTCTTAAATTCTCAACAGATTTAAATTGCGATTGATTCTTTACATTGATCTAAGCATGAGGCACAAAACTTATCACTTTGTTTGTAAACAATTGGTTTCAATTCTGATTTTATGTTCTAGACCAGGGGTTCTCAAACTTTTTTGGCCCAGGTCCCCCTTGGAGGGGTGAAATTTTTCCATGTCCCCCCTCATCCTCGCGATACTGAAAATGATAAAAAACCACTTCAACAATGATTATTATGAAACAATGATAACCTTTTTTAATAGTGCTTTTGTACAAACCAGCCACATTTTCAGGTATTATAATATAAATGAACACTTCAGAAACAACAATTTTAAATAATTTTAAAATAATAAACGGAACAAAAGACACACAAAACCGTGTGTGTGTGTGTGTGTGTGTGTGACAGACAGACAGACAGACAGACAGACAGAGACTTAATGAGAGGGATGATCTTGTCAAACTCAATATAACTATCAATGTACTTTCTCTTTTTAGGGTTAGGGCGTTTGTTTTTGTCGTTGTCATTTTCATTGTCATTTCTTTTACCACTTCTTGAGGAACTTGGCGGACACAAAAATCGATCCATGTTCGCTGCAGGGTGGCTAAAAATAGCCTGTGACTCGCTCCGTCTCAATTTAGTCAAGCTGGCGTCAAACAGCGCTGTTACTTCCGCCCGCTCGCTACAAAATACAACTTCCGCATTTCAAAATAAAACAGTAAAAAAATAAATAAAATAAAACAAAACCGTGAATGATTTCGCGTACCCCCTGGACATGCGCCACGTCCCCCTAGGGCTCCGCGGACGCCAGTTTGAGAACCGTGGATCTATTGAATGACTCCCTTTTGTTGATAACAGACATCACAGCTGTGAGGACCTGATGAGGACAGGGACATTGGACGTATCTTTTTAAAGGTGTCATTCTATTGTTACTAGTGCAGAGCCATAGAAAATGTGAGATGGTTCTGAGGGTTTGTTTCACTGTAGGGGGGGCCATGACCTGTAGTGGGCCTTTTATATCATCCTAGTATAGATAATGTTGGTGTTCATTAGTCATCATGTTGATCTTCCTCGAGGTATTTTGTCTTTTATGTCTTGTGTGTTTATGTTTTCAGGTTGTTTCTGTATAAAAGTCGACTATAGACCCTTCACAGTCAACGTTATTCAAACATCAGAGGAAGTGTCATGCACAGACCGGACTAAAAAAACTGCATGGAAACACAGTTGTTTATATAGATGACAGACCTACAGCAGAACTATGAATGTCTAGTTGTTGTTGTTGTCATTTGTCACAATCGTTACAAGGACAGAGTTAAACTGTGTAGAATTTAATCTGCATCTAACCCATTCAAAAAATAATAATAAATTGACAACGCCAAAGATCCAGCGTGTTGACTGGGATGAGAACACGATCAGGAATGTCCGTTTGTCTGTCCTTCACATTCTCACCACAATCTGGACCTGAAATAAAGTTACTGACCCAAACCTACAATGAAGTAAAAAAATAAAATAAAATAAAGATATGGTAGATATCCAAGTAGGTGTTTAAGTGATTAACCTGCTAACAGATTAGCCTGCTAGCTTTGTCTAGTTCAGACAATAATGACTCCAGCTTCTCTTCTGTTATTAACTTACCCAGGGTCACCACTGAACCACCTACAAAGGAGGAGCCTTATCTAAAATCCTTGCCTGTGATTAGATGAAGAATCTGTCCGTCATCTTGACTGATGCGCCGCTTTAACCACTCGTGTTGAACTCGAGCCGTGACACTGTACATCACACCAGCCATAACTCCCACCAGTCATGGGGTAGTCCCACCCACCAACACTGATTGGCTCCTTCGTTTTGAAGAAAACCTGAACCTCACGGTACTCAGATGGTTGTGTGAGCGTAGAGAAACAACCAGATGATGTGAGTCAGGTTAGCACGTCACAGGCGTACATGCGTAATTTGCTGTGGCCCTAGCGGTCATACTTAAATGCAAATTTCCACATTCACGCGTCCAGATTAAATATAAGGTCAACGGAGAGACGCGTTTGGACGCAGATTCACCCGAGGCAGTGCGTTGGACCATCCCAGTGTTGGCGTAAAATGCTAGAAAAACTGCGTATTTTAGTGTTCTATATTTTAACGCGTTGAAACTGCACCAGAAACGGTGTATTTTACAGCATTCTTCATTGTAACATGTTCAGAAATACACAAAATGTGAATGCCGTAGCATTAAGGGTTTAACAGTTGTGTCGATGTCTAACCTTGGTTTCCTCTTTTTCTAACATCTCTCTCTCCTCGTCCGTCCGTCTTCAGAACACTCGTCACGGTCGTCATCCAGAAGCCGCTTCCATGCGCTGGCTAACACAGAGGGGGCAGTCACAGTGATGTATGGCTGTAATCCCACCGCCGCAGAGCCACACGGCTGTCAGTTGCCATGGGAGATGGGATGATGTACGATCCGACGCCTTGCTTATGTCTGGCTATAAATGATGCTAACGCCGACGGCCTGATCTGGCGTTGGCGTGGAAAGTGACAAGGCGATACCGCTGATTAGACCACATGATTTAATCCCCCTTCTCGTGACTATTATAGCGAAATAACATATTCGTCTCATCTGCCTGAGAGCCTAGGCTCCGCCCCTTTTGTGCTGTATCTATAATTGATCTGCGTGGGATCAGAGCTGTAAGGCGGAACCTCCGCATGTCTCCCACGGCGCTGAATGATGGATGTTCCTGCGTCCCCACGTGTCCCTCTGTTTGATTCATTTACATGCCCATATGTTGTAGCTTATCTGCTGCGGACTATTGGATAAGATGCCGGGTCATTGGTCAATGGGTCGAGACGTGAGCGTGAGCATTTTGATGGAGCGTGTGCTGCATGAAAATGGAAAATATTTGTACTATATGAGCACAACTGAGATAAAAAAAAAAGACATCATTATGAGATGAAAAGTCCAAAATGACAAAAAGTCAAAATTGTGAGAAAAAGTCCAAACTATGAGATAAAAAGGGCACATGACAAACCAGATACCATTTTAACATTTTATTTCCCATTGAAACACATTCATTAATTCCCAGAGGAGGCGGAGACTTAGGCCCTGTCCCATTTCTCCCCTTAACCCTAAAATTTCCCCTAACCCTAGATTTTGCGCGTTCATGTGTAGGGGTAGGGTGTCCCATTACCTAGGGGAGCAAGTGAGAGTGCGATTTTGCCCTTAAAATCAACCCTCAAAATGTTGTGAGGTTGGTTGCGGACTTCGTTTTGAGTGGAAGATGAAATTACCCATGATGCACTGCGAGTTTCAGTGAGTTTACCACACACAGGCAATGACCGGTAATGTTACCTTGTCAAGCTAGCGCTAATGCTAACGTTAATGTTATAAATCACCAACTATTGAAGAAAAAATACATGAAAATATATAAATAAATCAACATACCTGAGACAAGACTGAAAGGCAAAGTAGACGGCGAATGCGTCTTCTGTTTGCCGCATTTCTTCTCTGCGCATCCCGAAGGTAAATAAACAGAACCAACACAACAGGTAACACAGCTGGGACCGACATTTGTCCTCCGTGTAAATAGTAGTCAGCTGATGTCAGTCTCGCGGAGGGGTGGTTTCATATTTGGCGGGGTAGACTTGTCAGCGTGTGACGTCAGCACGTTTGTTACGTTCACTTGGTGAGTGGTGTCCCATTTTCAGGGGGAATTATTTCCCCTTGATGAGTGGAATTTACTTTTTAGGGAACTTAAAACCAAGTGGAAGTTTTAAGGGGGACAAATGGGACGGGGCCTTAGACTAACCCACAGGTTTTCTCAAACAGGAACGTTTTCAACCTCATTTCAAACGTAGATTTCGTGCAGCTTTAGCGCAGATCGTGCTAAGTTGTATTTCTTCTGTTCCCTACACAAGCCAACACTCCACACATCCAGGTTTGAATCTTATTTTAGTCGCTGTTTGATCATCGTCTGCGTTAAATAAAGCATGAAGACACAACGCACTTCCACAAAGTTTCCTCAAAGGGAAAAAGTTGTTTTTTGCTACACGGCCGTGAAAACAGTTGTGTTTAATGTTAGCGCTTTTTCTTTCTTTCATCTCCCTCTTGAACCTGCCTTCTGCTGGATCAGACTTTCAGGACAGACGTAGTGTTAATGGAACTGTTTCTGCACTTTGATCTAACACCACACACTTTACCAAAGCCTGTCATCTTCATCTAATAATATTTAGACGCATTAAATCTGTTTTGTTTTTTTTCACAATATTTTTCAGTAGTTGTTAAGGTAAAGTTAAACAGGAAGGGGATGTTAAAATGTTATCGGACCACCCTTTGATCTAACACTGAAGACTAGGAATGAATCTGTACTTTGGTAAATAACCTTAATGTCGGATGGATAAGATGTTCCACGATCTTATGTTTTTGTTTGTCTCACCTCAGAAAATAAAGTCGTATTAACCCTTTCTGTGCCCAAGTTACAGCCAGTTTAATCCTATCGCACCAAACACACCCTGTTTTGAACTGATCTATGAGTTTAGAATCAGAGTGAGATAGTTTACCTTAAAAAACCTGATGTATTGAATTAGATACAAAGCAAAAACACAAATAGTCCACTGTGGGGGAGGGGTGTTTAGTGACACAACGACAGAAGTGGGACAATGAAGTAAAGGAATTAAGTATTTGTCATGTGACATTTATATAAAGGTATATATAGAGAGTATAAAGTACATATACTTACATAAATGTAAAGAGTATGAAGTACATATACTTACATAAATGTAAAGAGTATAAAGTACATATACTTACATAAATGTAAAGAGTATAAAGTACATATACTTACATAAATGTAAAGAGTATAAAGTATATATATTTATATAAATGTGAAGAGTATAAAGTATATATATTTATATAAATGTAAAGAGTATAAAGTATATATATTTATATAAATGTAAAGAGTATAAAGTATATATATTTATATAAATGTAAAGAGTATAAAGTACATATACTTACATAAATGTAAAGAGTATAAAGTACATATATTTATATAAATGTGAAGAGTATAAAGTATATATATTTATATAAATGTAAAGAGTATAAAGTACATATACTTACATAAATGTAAAGAGTATAAAGTACATATATTTACATAAATGTGAAGAGTATAAAGTACACATATTTATATAAATGTGAAGAGTATAAAGTACATATACTTACATAAATGTAAAGAGTATAAAGTATATATATTTATATAAATGTGAAGAGTATAAAGTACATATATTTATATAAATGTGAAGAGTATAAAGTATATATATTTATATAAATGTGAAGAGTATAAAGTATATATATTTATATAAATGTAAAGAGTATAAAGTACATATACTTACATAAATGTAAAGAGTATAAAGTACATATATTTACATAAATGTGAAGAGTATAAAGTACACATATTTATATAAATGTGAAGAGTATAAAGTATATATATTTATATAAATGTAAAGAGTATAAAGTATATATATTTATATAAATGTAAAGAGTATAAAGTACATATATTTATATAAATGTGAAGAGTATAAAGTATATGAAGGGAGTAAATATAACCATTTACAGAAAAGTAAAGACTCCGGTAAAGTACAGATACCTAAAAAAATGTACTTCAGTACAGTAACAAAGTACTTCTATGCAGTTACTTCCCACCTCTGAAAACATATGTATCAAATATGATACATTAGTCACTATAAGATTAAAACCATCGTAGTTAAGTGTATTTGTTTTGTGTTTTTTTTACAGGTATGGTGAACTACAGCGAGGTGTCGGGTTACCCTCTGGTCCAACACTGGAGTCTTCGCTCGGTTCTGTACCACGTCAAACTGAACCAGTGGGTTCTGTCTCAAGGTAAATGAACGTCCCCGCTAGTTATTTACAGACTGTTTATTTACAGACTGTTCATTTACAGACAGTTTATTTACAGACAGTTTATTTACAGACGGTTTATTTACAGACTGTTTATTTACAGACTGTTTATTTACAGACAGTTTATTTACAGACAGTTTATTTACAGACGGTTTATTTACAGACAGTTTATTTACAGACTGTTTATTTACAGACAGTTTATTTACAGACGGTTTATTTACAGACGGTTTATTTACAGACAGTTTATTTACAGACAGTTTATTTACAGACGGTTTATTTACAGACGGTTTATTTACAGACGGTTTATTTACAGACGGTTTATTTACAGACAGTTTATTTACAGACGGTTTATTTACAGACAGTTTATTTACAGACGGTTTATTTACAGACAGTTTATTTACAGACGGTTTATTTACAGACGGTTTATTTACAGACGGTTTATTTACAGACGGTTTATTTACAGACGGTTTATTTACAGACGGTTTATTTACAGACGGTTTATTTACGGACGGTTTATTTACAGACAGTTTATTTACAGACAGTTTATTTACAGACGGTTTATTTACAGACGGTTTATTTACAGACGGTTTATTTACAGACTGTTTATTTACAGACGGTTTATTTACAGACTGTTTATTTACAGACGGTTTATTTACAGACGGTTTATTTACAGACTGTTTATTTACAGACGGTTTATTTACAGACAGTTTATTTACAGACGGTTTATTTACAGACGGTTTATTTACAGACGGTTTATTTACAGACGGTTTATTTACAGACGGTTTATTTACAGACGGTTTATTTACAGACGGTTTATTTACGGACGGTTTATTTACAGACAGTTTATTTACAGACAGTTTATTTACAGACGGTTTATTTACAGACGGTTTATTTACAGACGGTTTATTTACAGACTGTTTATTTACAGACGGTTTATTTACAGACTGTTTATTTACAGACGGTTTATTTACAGACAGTTTATTTACAGACGGTTTATTTACAGACGGTTTATTTACAGACGGTTTATTTACAGACTGTTTATTTACAGACGGTTTATTTACAGACTGTTTATTTACAGACTGTTTATTTACAGACGGTTTATTTACAGACGGTTTATTTACAGACGGTTTATTTACAGACGGTTTATTTACAGACGGTTTATTTACAGACGGTTTATTTACAGACGGTTTATTTACAGACGGTTTATTTACAGACGGTTTATTTACAGACAGTTTATTTACAGACAGTTTATTTACAGACGGTTTATTTACAGACGGTTTATTTACAGACGGTTTATTTACAGACGGTTTATTTACAGACAGTTTATTTACAGACGGTTTATTTACAGACAGTTTATTTACAGACGGTTTATTTACAGACAGTTTATTTACAGACGGTTTATTTACAGACGGTTTATTTACAGACGGTTTATTTACAGACGGTTTATTTACAGACGGTTTATTTACAGACGGTTTATTTACAGACGGTTTATTTACGGACGGTTTATTTACAGACAGTTTATTTACAGACAGTTTATTTACAGACGGTTTATTTACAGACGGTTTATTTACAGACGGTTTATTTACAGACTGTTTATTTACAGACGGTTTATTTACAGACTGTTTATTTACAGACGGTTTATTTACAGACGGTTTATTTACAGACTGTTTATTTACAGACGGTTTATTTACAGACTGTTTATTTACAGACGGTTTATTTACAGACGGTTTATTTACAGACGGTTTATTTACAGACGGTTTATTTACAGACGGTTTATTTACAGACGGTTTATTTACAGACGGTTTATTTACAGACAGTTTATTTACAGACGGTTTATTTACAGACGGTTTATTTACAGACGGTTTATTTACAGACGGTTTATTTACAGACGGTTTATTTACAGACGGTTTATTTACAGACGGTTTATTTACAGACTGTTTATTTACAGACTGTTTATTTACAGACTGTTTATTTACAGACGGTTTATTTACAGACGGTTTATTTACAGACTGTTTATTTACAGACTGTTTATTTACAGACGGTTTATTTACAGACTGTTTATTTACAGACTGTTTATTTACAGACTGTTTATTTACAGACAGTTTATTTACAGACGGTTTATTTACAGACGGTTTATTTACAGACTGTTTATTTACAGACAGTTTATTTACAGACGGTTTATTTATCTGGAGGTGACCACGTTCTGGTCGCTCTGCTCTGGAATGTTCTCCGTTGAGGGAAAACACAGCAGCTTCTATTATTTATTATTTATTAACACAACACGTCACGGTTAGAATCTCATCACAACAGTTTGGATCAAGTTTATGATTAAGAGGCAGATGCTCATGTCCACATGTGATTAAAAAACTAAGTACGGATGCTACGTGTTTTTTTTAACCCTGTGATACACATGGTGGAATGAGGTGTAAAAAAAATAAATTATATATATATATATATGTGTGTGTGTGTGTGTGTGTGTAAAATAATTACCCCAATAAAATTAATATGGAACTCAATTTTACCACAAACATACACAGAAAAACAAAAAAATTCTCACAAAATAAAAATTCAAAACGACTTCCAGACTCTTTAAAAATACAAGAAAAGTCATAAAAATATTATTAAAAATCTAAAAGATATGATGGATTAGATTTCTATGGTGTTTTTCAATGTACAGTGGATTCATTATTTATTCACTCTCACATTCTCCCTCTAGTGGTACACAAGCATTGGTACCATTAACCACCATCAAACATTGACTCATTAACATTAACTTATCAGTGCATATGTATTAATATTTTCATCTCTAGTTTTTTAAATATTTGTACAATTTTCATTTAAACCATAAAATAAACGAGAATTTGACATTTCCAGTGAAAATTATTAACTTTAAATTAACTTTCCTTCCTGTTATTAGTTGTTATTATCAGCACAGATGGAAATATAAACCCAACAGACCAAGGTCACATGTGTGTTTTTATACAGACGTGTATGAAGCAGCTGCAGGTCAGAGGTCAACACTGGAATAAAAGTGTGGAACACGTAAAAGGTCGTCAGCGCCGCAGGGCACTGGGGTGACGCCGCTGTAAAAGGTTCAAGTCAAAGCTATTACGTCCAATTAAAGCCTCGCTCACACAGTCAATTACAGGCTGATGTTGTCACCATGGCAACGGACGGTTGAGGGTCAAATTCCCTTTAATCACAAATTAGTCAAATGTCACCTGAGAACAAACAGCTGCTGGAGCATTATGGGTTAATAAGACATAATAAGACCTTTGTTATTGTTTATTATGAGTCATTTACATGAAGTTCAATGAATAATAAATAAACAAAATAAAAAAATAAAGTATCATTTCCAGTATTTTCTGTTAACGTGAAAAAACAGACCACGTCAAAATGTTTTAAACATAATGAATCCAAATCATCCCTGTGATTAATCTGATGAAATATTTGAACACAATTAAATGGTACAGGTTTTTGTTGAATAAACATGTGTGGTACCCCAGTAGTACCAGTATTTTCCAACGTCATCCTGTCAGCTGCTGGATCACAAACACAAACACAATTTTAACGCGTTGAGAAATTTGACCAAAAATGACATTTCATGACATGTACTTGTACTCAGTTACTTCCACCTGTAGAACCTGTAGAACAGGGGTGTCAAACTGCGGTCCACGAGGGCCGGTGTCCTGCATGTTTTAAATGTTCCCCTCTTCCATTACACCTGGAGGTCATTACATCATTATCAGTGTTCTGCAGAACTGATGAGGAGCTGATTATTAACTCTTTAAGTGTCAGCGCTGATGCATTCTGAATGGATGATTTAGTTTAAATATTTAGAAAAATTCTACCATTTTTCCTTTTAGTTTTATGGATGGAAAAGGTGTCAATTTTTTTTATTAAAAAAAAATGAAAGGCAAAATTAAAACTGCTGGGGCCAAATTTTAATACTAGTTTTATTTTTATTTTTCAAATTTTTCCACATTATTTTTTTCATTTTGTAAATATGTATTTTGTTGCTGATTTTATTTTTTCGACATTTTGTTTATTTTTTGAACGTCATTATTTTTCTTTGATTTTCTGCCATTTGTGTCTTACTTTGCTCATGTTACCAATTATTTTTGTTAGATTATTGTTCATTTTGGGTTTTTTTTGTTGTTGCTCATTTTATTTGACTTTATTTTTTTTAAACTTTTTTACTAATTGCTAAATTCTCAGGAGTTAAAGGATTAAACTGAATCACATGGAAGAGGGAAATCTCTAAAACATGAAGGACACTGGCCCTCGAGGACTGGAGTTTGACACCCCTGCTGTAGATGTTTTTTGGGGGTCAGGGGTGAAACTGTGGGACTTTATGGGTTAAAAAAAACAAACTCTTTTTTTTTTTTTTTATTTCACAGCCTCTTTGTCGTCTTCTAGTTCAGTTTTTAATCTTTTTTTTTTTCCTCCATTAACCACTTAACTCGTCATATTTCAACAGCCACCAGGGTTGATGTGTGTGTGTGTGTGTGTGGGGGGGGGGGGGGGTCTACTGATTTTTACATTTGACAGTGACTCCCCCATCGCTCATCCACACTGCGCTCTCTTGTCTCTCCCTTCAGTGGCCTCCTAATTTAATTTGGGAGCAGAAGTAAGAGCGAGTGGAGCGTGAGTGCTGAGATATTAATACTGCTTCTGCTGGAAATGATCATGATAAACTGCTTTTGCACTTTGACTCTTCAATATTTGCAGAGAACGTCCCAGCGAGCACACGGTCAATGTATCACATACGTGCTTTCATGTACGCTCTTATACGCACCTTCTTATTAACCCTTTTACAGTCGCTGTATATTAGACACAAGTGGAGAAAAAGAAAAGGGTTTGTAATATTCAGGTGTAAAAGTGTGTAGTCCTGGAAAAATGCACAAAAATATACAAACGGTCACTAAAAATACAGAAAAATCTGCTATGAATATGCTTAAGTGCAGAAAAATACACTAAAATTATGTAAAATTAGAGCTAAGTACACTAAGAAAACGATAACAAATATACAAATGGTCACTAAAAGTAGAGTAAAATGCTGTAAAGATACAAAAACATATGCTACGAATATTCATGCGTGCACATTTTAGTCATTAAAATAAACTCACTTGTTAAAATGCATAAAAATACACTAAAATTATGTAAAATTAGGGTAAAGTACACGAAGAAAATGATCAAATGTGCTAAAAATATACAGTCAGTAAAAATAGAGTAAAATGCTGTAAAAATACAGAACAATATGCTTGAGTACACAAAAATGTTGTAAAATACACTCATGACGTCCTGAAATACACTAAAAGTACATTAAGAAAACAATATAATCTGCTACCAATAAGTGCAGAAAAATACAGAAGGGAAATATATTTGTAAATCACAGTTCATGTACAGGACAATTCAAAGTGCTTTAGGTAAAAGAAAAAATAAAATGATTAAAATGCATCAAAAGACAAAAATATTTAAGACATTTAATGAACAGTAACTTTTAACTGATTAAAATGAACTGAAACTTGTTCTCTGACCTCAGGTATTAACATTAGTTAACATTAGTTAACTGTAGTTAACATTAGTTAACAGTAGTTAACTGTAGTTAACGTTAGTTAACTGTAGTTAACTGTAGTTAACAGTAGTTAACAGTAGTTAACTGTAGTTAACGTTAGTTAACTGTAGTTAACTGTAGTTAACAGTAGTTAACAGTAGTTAACAGTAGTTAACTGTAGTTAACTGTAGTTAACTGTAGTTAACATTAGTTAACATTAGTTAACTGTAGTTAACAGTAGTTAACAGTAGTTAACAGTAGTTAACAGTAGTTAACTGTAGTTAACAGTAGTTAACATTAGTTAACAGTAGTTAACTGTAGTTAACAGTAGTTAACATTAGTTAACAGTAGTTAACTGTAGTTAACAGTAGTTAACAGTATTCAGGTAGTTTGTTCCACAGGTGAGGAACAGAACAACTCAATGATGTTTGGTTTTGATTTTGGGAACACACAGTAAACCTGTTCCTGATGACCTTTGACCTCAGGGCTCTGGATGCTTCATATGGAACCAGCAGGTCTAGGATGGATTTGGGTCCAAGGTCGTTTAGTCCTTTATAGACCAGGAGGAAGATTTAGAACTGTGACCTTTGACCCACAGGAAGAAAATGTAAGGATTTGAGGAGGCGTGATGTGGTCCAGTTTAATGGTACTGGTCAGGACTCTGACTAACTAAAGCTAACTCATGCTAACTCATGCTAACTACAGCTAAGTCATGCTAACTAAAGCTAACTGATGCTTTTTTTTGTCTGCATTTGTTGTCATTGTTTAACACCACAGAGAGAGTGTCAACATTGTTTGAGATCAATGCATTTTTTAGTCTTGCAGCCAAATATTCTAACTCATGCTAACTCATGCTAACTAAAGCTAACTCATGCTAACTACAGCTGTCTTTCCGTAGCCTTCAGCTCGGCCGTCCACTCTCTGGATGGAGCGACTCAGCGCAGTGACTTCATGTCCATCCTCAGGGAGTTTGGGAACCACTACGTCCAGGAGGCGGTTTACGGTTTCCAGGAGTCCTGTACCATCTGGTACCCGAACAAACAGGTCCAGAGGCAGCTGTGGCTGGAGTACCAAGACATCAGCAAAGGTAGGACATGCTTTTATTCTGAAGGAACTTCTGTCCAATATGACCTGGACCAACGCCGTAAAACCTGCCGTGTCCTGTCTGCATCAGACCCCCCCCATCTAATTTAGTCCATATTTTAGTAACATTTAGCATATTTGAGTGTATTTTTTGTGTACTTGGGTGCGTATTACATATTTTTCTGGTGGTATTTTAGCACATTTGAGAGTATTGTCGAATATTTTGGATATATTTTAGTGTTTTAGTATCTTCTTTGTATATTTGAGTATATTTTACCATATTTGAGTATATTTTACCATATTTGAGTATATTTTACCATATTTGAGTATATTTTACCATATTTGAGTATATTTTACCATATTTGAGTATATTTTACCATATTTGAGTATATTTTACCATATTTGAGTATATTTTACCATATTTGAGTATATTTTACCATATTTGAGTATATTTTACCATATTTGAGTATATTTTACCATATTCTTTTGTAAATTTGACTATATTTTACATATATTTCTGGTGGTATTTTAGCACGTGTGTGTTGTTTTTTTTGTGTATATTAACATACTATAGTGTATATTGCATATTTATATGTGAATTTTAAGTGAATTATTTGTTCATGTCGGTGTATAATAACTACAATTAAGACTAGTTCAACACAATAGTAATTTATGTGAATTTCACCAAATGAAAAAAACGGAACGTGCAGTTTGACAGTTTTTCGTGACATCTAGTGGTGAAACTACAGATAATGAAAACGTATCTAACCCTGGTTTAGTTTGATAAATTCAAAGTGCAGTTCATGTTCCATCATGTTAGGGGAGTGTTCTCACCTTAACGTGACATTTCATTTGTTACATAGAAGAAAAATAGAAGAGTTGTGTTCTAGTGTAGGAAGGTGGACTGAAGGTGACCTGCTGCGTCTGGAAATAACACACCAGAAAAATACAACCTTTTATTCCATTTGTTTGAACAGGTGTTCAGAGAATGCCAAATCTCAACCCTAGTTTCTATGACAATCTATTTTGAACTTTACTGCTAAATGCCACCTTGACCTTTGACCTTTAGCAATATTGATAATGTATTAATTAATGTATTAATACATACATATGTATATATGTGTCAGTGTGTGTAATGTTATGATAATATATCCAGTATTTATTAAGTTATAGTGTGATATGTCTATGTTTGACACAGTGTTACATATGTGACCTTTGACCTCCAGAGATCTGAAAAACTATTGGTCGTAGGTGATAACACCAATTATGAGAATAGTATTAATCTTGGTGCCAATCTGAAAGTTATAATGTGATTCAAGCTTTTAGTTAATTGTGACCCTGACCTTTGACCTTTACTCAAATGGATCATTGTATCTAATGTGCATTAACTATATGTATATGTCCATGTAATTTAATGGTGATATCGACAGTATTCATCGAGTTACAGCATAATATGTCTGTGTGGGGACACACACACGTTGGATTAGATTAATTAGATCCACCTGAACCCTGTACCTGTAGATCACAGGACCAAACATGTGGCCCAGGGGCCAAATTTGGCCCACCAAAGGGTTGAATCCGGCCCTTGGGATGAATTTGTGAAAAGTAGAAATGACACTAAAGATTTTAACACTAGACTTTTTAAAAATTATTAACACTTTACATCAGAAAAATAAAAACTATACTTAAGTACAGTAAAGGAAGTACTTCTACTTAGTTAGTTCCACCTCTCATACACACACACACACACATATATATATATATATATATATATATATATATATATATATATATATATATATATATATATATAAAATAAAATGTATACTGGACAGAAATCTAAGTCCAGTGTCTTTTGCAGCAGAACAGAATCGTTGGTGTTTTATCATAAATATAAAACAATCACTTCCTCTGGTTCCAAATTCACTTTAATATAAAATCAATAGAAGCCGTCGTTCTCAAACAACAGGCTGTGATATTCTGTGGAATGGATCAGAGTAGGTGGACCTGGCTCATGGGGACGCCACGGTGTGTAAAGTTAATTGAAGCTTTACACCAGTTGTTTCCTAATGACCCTGGAAGTGAAAAATAACACGGTGTGGTCCCCACCACGCCTTCCTTTGCACACATGTGGCCAAAGCTCATTAAGTGTGGTCACTCTGTGTCTGTGTGCTTGTATTCCTATCTTTGTGGGGACATTGATATGTTTACACAGTCACACCATGGGGACCTCTGAAATGATGGGGACCAAAATTCAGACCACGAAGGTTATATAAATGTAGGTCCCCACAAAGGTTAAATAGCGCACTTTTATTCCATCAAGGAAAAACGTTTGATGAAACTGTTGATGTAACGACGTCCATGACTTTACGTCCTGTCAACAACGACAAAGAACTATTGAGTAAAAAAAATTACAATGTACTAGTTATTCAACACGGAACTATTTATGAATCACAAATGCATATATATGAATATATATATAATTTCTGTGGTGGAAGTGACCGGAGTCGTATTAATAATTTAAATTTGTATTTATTTTATTAATAATTTGTCTGAACACAGTTTAATCAGTCATTTCTACAGAAAATAAGAACAGAATGATGACATGAATGACTTTCTTCAGTTCCACTTCATATTAAATGTTCTCTGTGGGAAAGGTTTTTAAAACTCTACATGAACTCTGGGAAAACGCAGCCACGTCGCCGTGGAAACGCAGACGGCCTAACTTAGTTGTGACCTGTCACACGGGAAAATTCGCAAAGACCGGTTTGCTTCAAAATAATTAGATGCTTTGGAGTTCCGTCAAAACACTCCAGCAGCAATTAAAGTGTGAATACGTCTGAAAAACAGCCCAAGGTGACATTATGGAGCTTGTTAAATTGTTTAAATGTCACATCAAATTGAAAATAAGTCCTGCAGACAGAACATAGGTGTGTCTGATAAATGGACCTGTGTGGAAACATGGCATCTGTACGACTGTGGTACTGTTTCTATGGTAACACATTATGTTAGGGATCACTAATAATATGGTGGTTCTATGGTAATAGTAATAATGACTTTATAAGCACTTATTACATGTATTATCCATGAAGGTTCCAGTGTAATTACTCTGCAGTTTATAGGTAATAGTGATGCATTAATGATACATGTCTATGGTCATTTTGATATAATTTCATGGTAATAATTATCAACACAGCTGGTAATTAAGTAGTTAGAGACACTAATTAATTTTCCAGCCCTGATAAAATGTAATTTCCATTAAATGATATCATATCTGTTTTATCATCTTACTGCTGCACTCACTATATTTTGTCTGTTTCTTTCTAATAAAAACCAGTGATCATTCATTTTATGGCCCTTTATACTCTTCACATTTATATAAATATATACTTTAAACTTTTCACATTTATATAAATATATGTACTTTATACTCTTTACATTTATATAAATATATGTACTTTATACTCTTTACATTTATATAAATATATGTACTTTATACTATTTACATTTATAGAATAGACTCATTACTTGTTCAAACTAAACCGATGTGACAGTATGAAAAATAAGTCGCTTCAAATGGAAAATCAGTGGAAAAAAATTGTGACTTTATTTATCACACACACACACACACACACACACACACACACACACACACACACACACACACACACACACACATATATATATCAGTGCTACATCTTGTTGGATATTTAGCTGTTTGACATTAAGTAAATATCAGTAAAATTTTTCGCATATTTCACATAGAGAAGCTGCTACTGTCGCCAGCTTTTCAAAATAAGGGCATTTCTCTGAGTGTCAGGAAAATATATAATAATAATAATATAATAATAATATTGTTTTTGTGATACTCCTAAAAGGTTGCCATGTATATAAATATATATGTCAGACAAATTATTTTCTCATTAATTATCTGTTAATGCAATAATACAAAAGGTCAAATCTTGTCTCTTCATGGAAGATTAGTCAATAATTTATGCAATAATTGCCAATTAAAAGCCTAGGGTTGTGTCTCATCTGCAGTTTTCCACAGTGATGTTTTAATAGAATTCTTATCAGATTATAACTGATAATAAAATAAGAATAATAAAAAATAACTGCTGGGCGTTAAACTCATAATATCAATTATCAGAATAAATTAGTCATAGATATAATGTGATGGTTGAGTTTATAAAAGTTAGTAAATGAGTTTGAGTGCTTGTGAAAGTTCAGACGTGTAACGGTGTCTTTTATTTCACTCACTTTCACATTTTCACCTCCTTTGTTTTATTCTGTAGATGTTTCTGTGTTGCCATCCCATAATACTGTTTAGAACAGTGGGTTCAATACAAGAATGAAAAACAAAAGTGTTGGGAATAATGTGTGTGTGTGTGCGCTCGTATTATTATCTTTATGGGGACATTGATATGTTTATACAGTCACACCATGGGGGGGGTGAGACAGATGTGGTGGTCACTCTCTTTTACTTCACCTTAGATGACAAAAACAGCACATCCATCTGAAGAGGCTAATCTGTGTGATATAAGCAGCGTCTGCTAGCTAACCTGATATTAGCATTATCCGCTAGCTAACCTGAGTGAGCAGCAGCGACGGCGCTCATTTTATCCAGACAGGATGTGGACAGTGGTGTGTGTCTTATCGTTCTACACTTAATATGAAAAGTGAGGACACGTGACAGACGTGTGGACAGTTTGGTTTTAGAGCCGTGGGTCCAGACAAAATGTGGACACGTCCACCTACTGATGTTCAGTTATATTTAACAGGAAAGTCTTTGCTAACGTTAGCCTTTGTTTTGTTGGTATTAAAATGCTGATGCTTGTGTCTTGTCAGTGGACATTGTTATGTTAGAGTGAACTTTAATACAAGTTGCTCATGGCTGGACAGACGTGTGTCCATGTGTTGTTGTTTTTTTTAGCTGCGTGTCTGTGTCGTTCCAGCTGACAATGTCATGACGTCATCATGACAAGTCGACTAGACTCCGACTTTATTGACAGAAAAGTCGACTTGAAAAAAACTGAAGTCGTTAATGCCCTAATATATATATATATATATATATATATATACACACACTCACACAGTGGTACCTCTACTGACCACAGACCCAGCTAACAAATAACCCAAATAACGAAAAACTACCTCAATTTTTCGTCTGTAAATACGAAAGAGACATGACTGTACGTTTAATCCCATTGGCTATGAGGGACTTACCCATGATGCTTTTGGTGACCTTTGACCCTCATTCATCTGAGTTCTAACTATACACATGTAAAGGACAGAGTTACCGCTGACCCACAAGTCCCCACGAGTGCGTCCACCCAAACCCCACCACAGCAGACACCCTCCACCCACAGAAATGAGTCCTGGTGTAAACAAAAAGAGGATGCGTCTGTCCCATAACCTGACTGACTGCAGATGTACGGATGCTTCTAACATCTGCTCACATCTTCCATCTGCTAAAGCACCATTAGCTTCTGTTTGTTAAGGCGGGGCTGTCAATTAAAAACATTGGCTCTGATTGGATAAA
>CM035799.1:2895550-2921152 GCA_020466265.1 Siphamia tubifer | reverse complement strand
GTGTCTTATTTAGTCATTTTGGTCTTTTTATATTCTTGTTTTGTCATTTCTTTTAATCACGTCCATCCTATTTTTTATCATTTTCATCTTGTTGCCTCTTCTACTTTAATCTTTTACAGCTGATGCTTCTCCTCTGCCAGCCTGCATTTAGAAACAGAACAGTTGTCTTTTTATTTTAATTAGGAAAATCAATTCATGTCTCATCACTGCTGTATATTTTCTAGTTTATTTGGTGACAAACACACGTATCAGAAGGTACGTCTGTTAGTCATCTGGCTCTGATTATGATTAAAAGATGTTTTCGCTGCCATTGTCCAATCACATTCATGAGGTCATCGGTGGGTAAGTAGATTTAGCGCTAATAAAACTCGCGTGAAATCCTGTAAATAAACTCAGGTAAAGAACGTAGGTAATTTAATGTAATTCCAACTGAGACGCAGACGTGCAAATTAACTTCTTTTTAAGTCATATTAAATTGTATTAAACATATTAGATTATATATAACAGTCATCTGCCGTCTGAACTTATCGAGTTAAACAGGTTTTCTGAAGAAACATGTCGACTTTAAAAAGAGACAACCTGATTTTCCACTGGGTTTCGAGGACGTCTTTGTTGCAACAGTCATACAGTATTAATTTACTGGGTTTTCCCTGAATTACTGAAAGGATTAGGTGTTGTGGCTGTGGTCTGGGGGAAATCTGAAGTGCTGTTGTTTTAATAATTACTTGTATTTTTTGTCAATTTGATCCTTACTTCATGGAAAAAACCGAAATATAAAAATATATACTTTTACATTATTAAATATGGCTAAAATTACCACAATTACATGATGTGTAAGCAAACACATGGAAAGAACAAAAACCTAAAACATAATATTAATATTAATAATAAAATGTTATTTGTATAGAACTTTACATGGTACTCAAAGACACTTAACATGAAGTAGCCTACAATAAAAAAACAACTACAATAAAAACAAACAATACAAAACAAAGCAAGTGTTATAATATAAAATATAATAATAATATAATATAAAACTCTACTGGTGACTCGGGGGTGTGTTTTGACAAAACGTTGGGGGTTGGGATACAGTACAAATCACTAGCATAGCCACACTAGCTCCTCCTGGACTGTTCATATATCTCTGTAGTTGATTGTGTTTTTGTAAAGCCCTGTGAGACAACGTTGTTGTGATTTGGGGATTTATAAATAAAATGTAATTAAATTTAATTTAATTTAAAATACAGTAAGTGAAAAAGAGAAATTAAAGCCAGATCTAAAGGCGTAAGGATGGATGAGACTGAAAATGACAGAAGCCTAACGCTGGGGTGAGACGTTCGATTCAATCCCAGGATGCACTGCAGGCCCTTAAGTGGTGAGTCCATTTTGTAATGACAGTAATAGGCTTAATGCAGACACAGACAGTAACGCTGACCCACTGCTTCTTATACAACGGCTTAAAACAGCACAAACACAACACGACATTACAACCTTATGAGCTCCATGAACGCATCATAGTGTGTCTGTGTGTGTGTGTCTGTCTGTCTGTGTGTGTATACGTGTGTGTGTGTGTGTGTGTATACGTGTGTGTGTGTGTGTGTGTGTCTGTCTGTCTGTGTGTGTATACGTGTGTGTGTGTGTGTCTGTCTGTCTGTGTGTGTATACGTGTGTGTGTGTGTGTGTGTGTATACGTGTGTGTGTGTGTGTGTGTCTGTCTGTCTGTGTGTGTATACGTGTGTGTGTGTGTGTGTGTGTGTGTCTGTCTGTCTGTGTGTGTATACGTGTGTGTGTGTGTGTATACGTGTGTGTGTCTGTCTGTCTGTGTGTGTATACGTGTGTGTGTGTGTGTATACGTGTGTGTGTGTGTGTGTGTGTGTGTGTCTGTCTGTCTGTGTGTGTATACGTGTGTGTGTGTGTGTGTATACGTGTGTGTGTCTGTCTGTCTGTCTGTGTGTGTGTGTGTGTGTGTGTGTATACATGTGTATGTGTGTGTGTGTGTGTGTATACGTGTGTGTCTGTCCGTCCGTCCGTCTGTCCATTAGTAAGACTCAACTCAAAAACTTGTGAATGGATTTGGATGAGGTTTTCAGGGTAGGTTGGTACTGGGCAGGTCTGGAAATGATTAGATGTTGGTGGTCTCACATGGCAGAGGTCTGCACTCCGAGTGCTTTTCTAGGTTTTTATGTGAAAACTAAAGTGAAATTCCGTCACACAGCGATCGAACTCACTTCCTTTTATTTGATGATTGGAATATGGTTTTTAAGAGAACAAAGGTATCAAACGCTTAAGGACTTCAATAATCCTTATGTACACAAAGCAGAGCAGCATGAGTCTGAGGATTTGAGTCAGTGAGGGCTGCGGGGTGGGGGGGGTGGGGTGTGTTTGTGTGTGTGTGTGTGGGGGGGGGTTCTTATCATTACAATAAGAACTTATGTAGAAATAAAAAGCAACGTGATGCCGTTGGTTTGAGCGCTAATGCTAACACAATATGCAACATCCAAACCACACAGCGTCCAAATGTGCATGAATTCCAAATTAAAGTGAAGTCAGAAGCAGATGACAAAGCTGGCAAAGTCAATACTAGGGCCTCTCCTCACACAGAGTAGGTATTTTCAAAATAAAAGACTTAAAAATGCTAAATGAGTATAAAGAACTTCCCACTGATTCATGACCAAATGTTCAACTGTTCATACATGTTCAATTCATTCAAAGTGATTCTAGCTCACAGATATGGAGATAGGGAATAAAATAAGAGTTTTTCAAAATAAAAGCTTTATTAAAAATGCTAAATAATGACTGTGATAACTTCCCACTGATTTATGACCAAATGCACAAGTGTTTGTTTTAGATGAATTCATTCAAATTGATTCTACCTCACAGAGATAGAAAGAGAGAAAGAAGGGTTTTTCAAAATAAAAGCCTCATTAATGATCAACCATGATTGTCAATAAAATCTGTAACCACAGCTCCACTTGTCTTGTATTTGGGTCCATCTTCTGTTTTCAGATCTTAACTGTTTACATGGTTCATCTGAAAGAGAAATTAACCTTTATTTCTGAATTAAACAGGAAGTAAAAACTCAGCCCCATTAAGCGTCTTTCTGGGATGGAAACCTGAGGGTTAAACCCGTCCTTCTCCAGCGTCTTAAACAAAACGTTTAAAACTTAATTTGTCACATGACCTTGACTGGCTGAGTGTGAATTAAATGTGGGTGGATGTTGAAGAGGCTGGAGTCGAACAGATCTTGTAGAAGGAGCTGATTAGAAAAGAGTGAATTCTACAGGAAGTGCCAGCGTCCATAATAAATGACAAGAGGCTCCACTTCAGCATCTGCTGTTGTTCAGATAAAGGGTGAAGGTGAGGCCATGTCAGGCGCCGTCGCTTGGGGTAATTTACCACCGCTACCGGGTCAGATCGGTGCGCGTTCGTCCGTGCAACTTAAGCGACGACACGGCTGCGTTTTATTAAGAATTGAAGGAAGATGTAAAATAATCATGACGAACACACGGGGTCAGATTACATTGACTTCCAGAGGCGTTAACAGCTTTTTAATCAGATGAAAAAAAATCACAGCCCTTTACCGCCACTGACTTAGATGGTTTAATACCACAGTTCAGGCATGTTTTTATCTAATCTAACGCAACCTAATCTAATCAAATTTCAATCTAATATAGTTACATTTTGTACCAGATTTCAGGGATGTTGTAATCTAATCTAACCCTAATCTAATCCAATATACTTTAATCTAATAAAACATAATATGATTAAGTTTTGTACCAGAGTTCACAGATATTCTAATCTGATCTAATCTAATTCAACTCAACCTAATCTAATATAATGTACTTCAATCTAATTGAACATAATCTAACTAGAACAGCATTGTGAGTGCAAAAGTAGGAGCCCCCCCCCCCCAACATCACCACCAACATCTAATCATTTCCAGATGTCCCCCTCACCAACCTTCCCTGAATATGTTATCGTTTTTCAGTTATCTAGTTAACAGACAGATCTGGATCATCATCAAAATGTAATCATTTGTTCCTTATGACACGAACAACACCTTTTAAGTTATCTTGATAAATGACAGACAGACAAACTGACAGACAGACAGACAGACAGACAGACAGACAGACAGACAGACAGACAGACAGACAGACAAACTCCAGTAAAAACATAACCTCCTTGGTGGAAGTAATTATTGTTTAATTAAAATATTCAACAGAATGTGATAAAAAAACGACAGTGGATCAAACATTTACTTTTGATTTAAACAGACAAAGTAAAAGAACAGATGATCCGTCTGGAAGTACAGCTGATAATCTGCCTCGTCAGCAAATTCCTGATAAGTGTTTTTATCCGAGCAGACGGAGTGGAGTGTGTCCGTTTACACCGAAGACGATGACAGAAATGGAATTACAGCCGTTATCTGGAAATAAAGACCAACGCAGACACTGGGGTTTGATCGTCTGGTTGATAGGATTGATTTATAGGAGTGAAGAGTGGTGAGCAGAATGAAGATGATGATGTTTGAAGGGTAGGAGGAAGAGGAGGAGGAGGAGATGTTTGAAGGGTTAGAGGAAGAGGAGGAGGAGGAGATGTGTGAAGGGTTAGAGGAGGAGGAGGAAGAAGAGGAGGAGGAGATGTGTGAAGGGTTAGAGGAAGAGGAGGAAGAAGAGGAGGAGGAGATGTGTGAAGGGTTAGAGGAAGAGGAGGAGGAGCAGGAGGAGGAGGAGGAGGAGGAGGAGGAGGAGATGTGTGAAGGGTTAGAGGAAGAGGAGGAGGAGGAGGAGGAGGAGGAGGAGGAGGAGATGTGTGAAGGGTTAGAGGAAGAGGAGGAGGAGGAGGAGGAGGAGGAGGAGGAGGAGGAGGAGGAGGAGGAGGAGGAGGAGGAGGAGGAGGAGGAGATGTGTGGAGGGTTAGAGGAGGTGTGGTTCTGCTCAGCTTGGTGACCTTCACACATGGGTCTGTTAAACCAACGTACACATTCTGTTGTCTACGGACAAATGGTGGACGGACCAATCAGGATCAGTGGGCGTGGTTTTAACAGTTATGACGTAAGGAAGACTCTCCACAGTAGTTTTAATAAACATAGTGTCTGCCATGGAGGAGAGTGAACTGGGCTACGGTTGTCATGACAACAGTGTTGTGTAAACTAGTGCAGATTGATTCTTTAACAGATGAACAGAACAGTTTGAAATCATTTATTGATGTTCAGGATGTTCTGACTATTGTACCAACCAGGTATGGTCACAGCTTCTACTGTCATCTATGTCAGTGATCCTCAACCTTTTTATTACAGTGGACTGGTCAGAGTTTCACAATTTTACCACGGACCAGGGGGGGGTGGGGGTGTAAATCCATAGTTACAGTCTAACTCCTGGTATTGTCTGTTAAAATCTTTCCTTTTCTTGGAAGTTGGAGGCTCTTCTTCTGTCTCTTCAGTTTCCTTTTCCTCTAACAAAATAAACTTTCCAAATACATCTGTTTTTTTTTTTACTTATTTTGCTAATTGTTACATTATTGACATTCTAGTCACAGAAGTTGTGTTTCCATTAGTTTTTCGCAAAACAATATCGATATTCCTCAAATTTGGACAAAGTATATTTGTGTTTTGACGGTTGTTTTAGGCAGGAGTGTCGTAACTCTAGTCAAATATCATCCCATCACATTTCACTATTGTCTCCTTCGTAGCTTCAGATCACATGACCACAATATCACCCTGATATTAGAGTGAATGAATGGGCTAATTCTCTTGTCAGTAAAAGTCACTGGTGAACTATTTAAAGGCACTAACATGTAAAACAAACCACCTGTCCCACATTATAAGGGTCTGTACATGTGGTCCCTAAACTGTCAGACCGAAATATTAAGTGTAAATGTTCTCTGCACTTAACAACAAATTATAAACAGTCAATGGTTGCTATGGTTACAGTGACTGTCATTTTCACTCTGAGAGAAGTGGTCATGTGACTATGTAGTCACATCCTGTGACATATATTGTGGAAAAAGTGTTTCCATTGTGCTTTTGCGATATATTACAATATCGAAACGTCTGAAAAAAACACCTCATGAAAACGGGAAAACTTTTTTTTCGATATTCAAGTGTTTTTTTCAAAATTCAGGTGTTTCCATTACCAGTTTTTATAGCGATATTTATATTTTGCAAATTTCCAAGGGTAATCAAAATAAAAGATTGTTCAGACTCGGATTATAAATAAAAGACAAATAATTAAGTATTTATTAGGCGGTCGGCGGCCCGGGTACCAATTGATCCACGAACCGGTACCGGTCCGCGGCCCGGGGGTTGGGAACCCCTGATCTACGTTACATGCTGCTTTAATCTGATTGGTTGAAGTAGGACGTCATTCAAAATGAAAAACACCTGGTTTATCCAATCAGAGCCAATGTTTTTAATTGACAGCCCCGCCTTAACAAACAGAAGCTAATGGTGCTTTAGCAGATGGAAGATGTGAGCAGATGTTAGAAGCATCCGTACATCTGCAGTCAGTCAGGTTATGGGACAGACGCATCCTCTTTTTGTTCACACCAGGACTCATTTCTGTGGGTGGAGGGTGTCTGCTGTGGTGGGGTTTGGGTGGACGCACTCGTGGGGACTTGTGGGTCAGCGGTAACTCTGTCCTTTACATGTGTATAGTTAGAACTCTGATGAATGAGGGTCAAAGGTCACCAAAAGCATCATGGGTAAGTCCCTCATAGCCAATGGGATTAAACGTACAGTCATGTCTCTTTCGTATTTACAGACGAAAAATTGAGGTAGTTTTTCGTTATTTGGGTTGTTTGTTAGCTGGGTCTGTGGTCAGTAGAGGTACCACTGTGTGAGTGTGTGTATATATATATATATATATATATATATATATATATATTAGGGCATTAACGACTTCAGTTTTTTTCAAGTCGACTTTTCTGTCAATAAAGTCGGAGTCTAGTCGACTTGTCATGATGACGTCATGACATTGTCAGCTGGAACGACACAGACACGCAGCTAAAAAAAACAACAACACATGGACACACGTCTGTCCAGCCATGAGCAACTTGTATTAAAGTTCACTCTAACATAACAATGTCCACTGACAAGACACAAGCATCAGCATTTTAACACCAACAAAACAAAGGCTAACGTTAGCAAAGACTTTCCTGTTAAATTTAACTGAACATCAGTAGGTGGACGTGTCCACATTTTGTCTGGACCCACGGCTCTGAAACCAAACTGTCCACACGTCTGTCACGTGTCCTCACTTTTCATATTAAGTGTAGAACGATAAGACACACACCACTGTCCACATCCTGTCTGGATAAAATGAGCGCCTTCGCTGCTGCTCACTCAGGTTAGCTAGCGGATAATGCTAATATCAGGTTAGCTAGCAGACGCTGCTTATATCACACAGATTAGCCTCTTCAGATGGATGTGCTGTTTTTGTCATCTAAGGTGAAGTAAAAGAGAGTGACCACCACATCTGTCTCACCCCCCCCATGGTGTGACTGTATAAACATATCAATGTCCCCATAAAGATAATAATACGAGCGCACACACACACACACACATTATTCCCAACACTTTTGTTTTTCATTCTTGTATTGAACCCACTGTTCTAAACAATATTATGGGATGGCAACACAGAAACATCTACAGAATAAAACAAAGGAGGTGAAAATGTGAAAGTGAGTGAAATAAAAGACACCGTTACACGTCTGAACTTTCACAAGCACTCAAACTCATTTACTAACTTTTATAAACTCAACCATCACATTATATCTATGACTAATTTATTCTGATAATTGATATTATGAGTTTAACGCCCAGCAGTTATTTTTTATTATTCTTATTTTATTATCAGTTATAATCTGATAAGAATTCTATTAAAACATCACTGTGGAAAACTGCAGATGAGACACAACCCTAGGCTTTTAATTGGCAATTATTGCATAAATTATTGACTAATCTTCCATGAAGAGACAAGATTTGACCTTTTGTATTATTGCATTAACAGATAATTAATGAGAAAATAATTTGTCTGACATATATATTTATATACATGGCAACCTTTTAGGAGTATCACAAAAACAATATTATTATTATATTATTATTATTATATATTTTCCTGACACTCAGAGAAATGCCCTTATTTTGAAAAGCTGGCGACAGTAGCAGCTTCTCTATGTGAAATATGCGAAAAATTTTACTGATATTTACTTAATGTCAAACAGCTAAATATCCAACAAGATGTAGCACTGATATATATGTGTGTGTGTGTGTGTGTGTGTGTGTGTGTGTGTGTGTGTGTGTGTGTGTGTGTGTGTGATAAATAAAGTCACAATTTTTTTCCACTGATTTTCCATTTGAAGCGACTTATTTTTCATACTGTCACATCGGTTTAGTTTGAACAAGTAATGAGTCTATTCTATAAATGTAAATAGTATAAAGTACATATATTTATATAAATGTAAAGAGTATAAAGTACATATATTTATATAAATGTAAAGAGTATAAAGTACATATATTTATATAAATGTAAAGAGTATAAAGTACATATATTTATATAAATGTAAAGAGTATAAAGTACATATATTTATATAAATGTAAAGAGTATAAAGTACATATATTTATATAAATGTAAAGAGTATAAAGTACAAATATTTATATAAATGTAAAGAGTATAAAGTACATGTATTTATATAAATGTAAAGAGTATAAAGTACATATATTTATATAAATGTAAAGAGTATAAAGTACAAATATTTATATAAATGTAAAGAGTATAAAGTACATATATTTATATAAATGTAAAGAGTATAAAGTACATATATTTATATAAATGTAAAGAGTATAAAGTACATATATTTATATAAATGTAAAGAGTATAAAGTACATATATTTATATAAATGTAAAGAGTATAAAGTACATATATTTATATAAATGTAAAGAGTATAAAGTACAAATATTTATATAAATGTAAAGAGTATAAAGTACATGTATTTATATAAATGTAAAGAGTATAAAGTACATATATTTATATAAATGTAAAGAGTATAAAGTACATATATTTATATAAATGTGAAGAGTATAAAGTACATATATTTATATAAATGTGAAGAGTATAAAGTACAAATATTTATATAAATGTAAAGAGTATAAAGTACATATATTTATATAAATGTAAAGAGTATAAAGTACAAATATTTATATAAATGTAAAGAGTATAAAGTACATGTATTTATATAAATGTAAAGAGTATAAAGTACATATATTTATATAAATGTAAAGAGTATAAAGTACATATATTTATATAAATGTGAAGAGTATAAAGTACATATATTTATATAAATGTGAAGAGTATAAAGTACATATATTTATATAAATGTGAAGAGTATAAAGTACATATATTTATATAAATGTGAAGAGTATAAAGTACATATATTTATATAAATGTGAAGAGTATAAAGGGCCATAAAATGAATGATCACTGGTTTTTATTAGAAAGAAACAGACAAAATATAGTGAGTGCAGCAGTAAGATGATAAAACAGATATGATATCATTTAATGGAAATTACATTTTATCAGGGCTGGAAAATTAATTAGTGTCTCTAACTACTTAATTACCAGCTGTGTTGATAATTATTACCATGAAATTATATCAAAATGACCATAGACATGTATCATTAATGCATCACTATTACCTATAAAGTGCAGAGTAATTACACTGGAACCTTCATGGATAATACATGTAATAAGTGCTTATAAAGTCATTATTATTATTACCATAGAACCACCATATTATTAGTGATCCCTAACATAATGTGTTACCATAGAAACAGTACCACAGTCGTACAGATGCCATGTTTCCACACAGGTCCATTTATCAGACACACCTATGTTCTGTCTGCAGGACTTATTTTCAATTTGATGTGACATTTAAACAATTTAACAAGCTCCATAATGTCACCTTGGGCTGTTTTTCAGACGTATTCACACTTTAATTGCTGCTGGAGTGTTTTGACGGAACTCCAAAGCATCTAATTATTTTGAAGCAAACCGGTCTTTGCGAATTTTCCCGTGTGACAGGTCACAACTAAGTTAGGCCGTCTGCGTTTCCACGGCGACGTGGCTGCGTTTTCCCAGAGTTCATGTAGAGTTTTAAAAACCTTTCCCACAGAGAACATTTAATATGAATGAAGTGGAACTGAAGAAAGTCATTCATGTCATCATTCTGTTCTTATTTTCTGTAGAAATGACTGATTAAACTGTGTTCAGACAAATTATTAATAAAATAAATACAAATTTAAATTATTAATACGACTCCGGTCACTTCCACCACAGAAATTATATATATATATATATATATATATATATATATATATATATATATATATATATGCATTTGTGATTCATAAATAGTTCCGTGTTGAATAACTAGTACATTGTAATTTTTTTTACTCAATAGTTCTTTGTCGTTGTTGACAGGACGTAAAGTCATGGACGTCGTTACATCAACAGTTTCATCAAACGTTTTTCCTCGATGGAATAAAAGTGCGCTATTTAACCTTTGTGGGGACCTACATTTATATTTAAGCTTTGTGGGGACCTACATTTATATTTAACCTTTGTGGGGACCTACATTTATATTTAACCTTTGTGGGGACCTACATTTATATAACCTTCGTGGTCTGAATTTTGGTCCCCATCATTTCAGAGGTCCCCATGGTGTGACTGTGTAAACATATCAATGTCCCCACAAAGGTAGGAATACAAGCACACAGACACAGAGTGACCACACTTAATGAGCTTTGGCCACATGTGTGCAAAGGAAGGCGTGGTGGGGACCACACCGTGTTATTTTTCACTTCCAGGGTCATTAGGAAACAACTGGTGTAAAGCTTCAATTAACTTTACACACCGTGGCGTCCCCATGAGCCAGGTCCACCTACTCTGATCCATTCCACAGAATATCACAGCCTGTTGTTTGAGAACGACGGCTTCTATTGATTTTATATTAAAGTGAATTTGGAACCAGAGGAAGTGATTGTTTTATATTTATGATAAAACACCAACGATTCTGTTCTGCTGCAAAAGACACTGGACTTAGATTTCTGTCCAGTATACATTTTATTTTATATATATATATATATATATATATATATATATATATATATATATGTGTGTGTGTGTGTGTGTGTATGAGAGGTGGAACTAACTAAGTAGAAGTACTTCCTTTACTGTACTTAAGTATAGTTTTTATTTTTCTGATGTAAAGTGTTAATAATTTTTAAAAAGTCTAGTGTTAAAATCTTTAGTGTCATTTCTACTTTTCACAAATTCATCCCAAGGGCCGGATTCAACCCTTTGGTGGGCCAAATTTGGCCCCTGGGCCACATGTTTGGTCCTGTGATCTACAGGTACAGGGTTCAGGTGGATCTAATTAATCTAATCCAACGTGTGTGTGTCCCCACACAGACATATTATGCTGTAACTCGATGAATACTGTCGATATCACCATTAAATTACATGGACATATACATATAGTTAATGCACATTAGATACAATGATCCATTTGAGTAAAGGTCAAAGGTCAGGGTCACAATTAACTAAAAGCTTGAATCACATTATAACTTTCAGATTGGTACCAAGATTAATACTATTCTCATAATTGGTGTTATCACCTACGACCAATAGTTTTTCAGATCTCTGGAGGTCAAAGGTCACATATGTAACACTGTGTCAAACATAGACATATCACACTATAACTTAATAAATACTGGATATATTATCATAATATTACACACACTGACACATATATACATATGTATGTATTAATACATTAATTAATACATTATCAATATTGCTAGAGGTCAAAGGTCAAGGTGGCATTTAGCAGTAAAGTTCAAAATAGATTGTCATAGAAACTAGGGTTGAGATTTGGCATTCTCTGAACACCTGTTCAAACAAATGGAATAAAAGGTTGTATTTTTCTGGTGTGTTATTTCCAGACGCAGCAGGTCACCTTCAGTCCACCTTCCTACACTAGAACACAACTCTTCTATTTTTCTTCTATGTAACAAATGAAATGTCACGTTAAGGTGAGAACACTCCCCTAACATGATGGAACATGAACTGCACTTTGAATTTATCAAACTAAACCAGGGTTAGATACGTTTTCATTATCTGTAGTTTCACCACTAGATGTCACGAAAAACTGTCAAACTGCACGTTCCGTTTTTTTCATTTGGTGAAATTCACATGAATTACTATTGTGTTGAACTAGTCTTAATTGTAGTTATTATACACCGACATGAACAAATAATTCACTTAAAATTCACATATAAATATGCAATATACACTATAGTATGTTAATATACACAAAAAAAACAACACACACGTGCTAAAATACCACCAGAAATATATGTAAAATATAGTCAAATTTACAAAAGAATATGGTAAAATATACTCAAATATGGTAAAATATACTCAAATATGGTAAAATATACTCAAATATGGTAAAATATACTCAAATATGGTAAAATATACTCAAATATGGTAAAATATACTCAAATATGGTAAAATATACTCAAATATGGTAAAATATACTCAAATATGGTAAAATATACTCAAATATGGTAAAATATACTCAAATATGGTAAAATATACTCAAATATGGTAAAATATACTCAAATATGGTAAAATATACTCAAATATGGTAAAATATACTCAAATATACAAAGAAGATACTAAAACACTAAAATATATCCAAAATATTCGACAATACTCTCAAATGTGCTAAAATACCACCAGAAAAATATGTAATACGCACCCAAGTACACAAAAAATACACTCAAATATGCTAAATGTTACTAAAATATGGACTAAATTAGATGGGGGGGGGGTCTGATGCAGACAGGACACGGCAGGTTTTACAGCGTTGGTCCAGGTCATATTGGACAGAAGTTCCTTCAGAATAAAAGCATGTCCTACCTTTGCTGATGTCTTGGTACTCCAGCCACAGCTGCCTCTGGACCTGTTTGTTCGGGTACCAGATGGTACAGGACTCCTGGAAACCGTAAACCGCCTCCTGGACGTAGTGGTTCCCAAACTCCCTGAGGATGGACATGAAGTCACTGCGCTGAGTCGCTCCATCCAGAGAGTGGACGGCCGAGCTGAAGGCTACGGAAAGACAGCTGTAGTTAGCATGAGTTAGCTTTAGTTAGCATGAGTTAGCTGTAGTTAGCATGAGTTAGCTTTAGTTAGCATGAGTTAGAATATTTGGCTGCAAGACTAAAAAATGCATTGATCTCAAACAATGTTGACACTCTCTCTGTGGTGTTAAACAATGACAACAAATGCAGACAAAAAAAAGCATCAGTTAGCTGTAGTTAGCATCAGTTAGCTTTAGTTAGCATGACTTAGCTGTAGTTAGCATGAGTTAGCATGAGTTAGCTTTAGTTAGTCAGAGTCCTGACCAGTACCATTAAACTGGACCACATCACGCCTCCTCAAATCCTTACATTTTCTTCCTGTGGGTCAAAGGTCACAGTTCTAAATCTTCCTCCTGGTCTATAAAGGACTAAACGACCTTGGACCCAAATCCATCCTAGACCTGCTGGTTCCATATGAAGCATCCAGAGCCCTGAGGTCAAAGGTCATCAGGAACAGGTTTACTGTGTGTTCCCAAAATCAGAACCAAACATCATTGAGTTGTTCTGTTCCTCACCTGTGGAACAAACTACCTGAATACTGTTAACTACTGTTAACTACTGTTAACTACTGTTAACTACTGTTAACTACAGTTAACTACTGTTAACTACAGTTAACTACAGTTAACTACTGTTAACTACAGTTAACTACAGTTAACTACAGTTAACTACAGTTAACTACAGTTAACTGTAGTTAACTACAGTTAACTACAGTTAACTAATGTTAACTACTGTTAACTACAGTTAACTACAGTTAACTAATGTTAACTAATGTTAACTACAGTTAACTACAGTTAACTACAGTTAACTAATGTTAACTACTGTTAACTACAGTTAACTAATGTTAACTAATGTTGTTGGGAATTAATATATATATATCCGTATGTATGACATATCATTTGTGAGAAGAAAGGTCACGTTGCCCTTCTGTGTGTCAAAGCTATCAGGGTTGTAAGATAAGTGAAGAGTGAATGTTATGTTGTTATGACTATATGAGGAGACAGTACTAATCCATGACGTCAAAGGACGTCAGGGGACTGGTTAGAGCAGGTTTAGGGTGAGGAACGAGTATCTGAAAATGGACTATAAAGGACTGTATATGTCAGAATAAACTGAGCCTTTTTCTACTCAACTTCCGGTGTCGACATCTTTGTTCCATGATGAAAATCTACAACAATGTTAACTACAGTTAACTACAGTTAACTACAGTTAACTAACGTTAACTACAGTTAACTACAGTTAACTACAGTTAACTAACGTTAACTACAGTTAACTACAGTTAACTAACGTTAACTACTGTTAACTACAGTTAACTAATGTTAACTACAGTTAACTACAGTTAACTAATGTTAACTACAGTTAACTACAGTTAACTACAGTTAACTAATGTTAACTACAGTTAACTACAGTTAACTACAGTTAACTAATGTTAACTACAGTTAACTACAGTTAACTAACGTTAACTACAGTTAACTAACGTTAACTACAGTTAACTACTGTTAACTACAGTTAACTAACGTTAACTACAGTTAACTACAGTTAACTAACGTTAACTACAGTTAACTACTGTTAACTACAGTTAACTAATGTTAACTACAGTTAACTAATGTTAACTAATGTTAACTAATGTTAATACCTGAGGTCAGAGAACAAGTTTCAGTTCATTTTAATCAGTTAAAAGTTACTGTTCATTAAATGTCTTAAATATTTTTGTCTTTTGATGCATTTTAATCATTTTATTTTTTCTTTTACCTAAAGCACTTTGAATTGTCCTGTACATGAACTGTGATTTACAAATATATTTCCCTTCTGTATTTTTCTGCACTTATTGGTAGCAGATTATATTGTTTTCTTAATGTACTTTTAGTGTATTTCAGGACGTCATGAGTGTATTTTACAACATTTTTGTGTACTCAAGCATATTGTTCTGTATTTTTACAGCATTTTACTCTATTTTTACTGACTGTATATTTTTTAGCACATTTGATCATTTTCTTAGTGTACTTTACTCTAATTTTACATAATTTTAGTGTATTTTTCTGCACTTAAGCATATTCATAGCAGATTTTTCTGTATTTTTAGTGACCGTTTGTATATTTTTGTGCATTTTTCCAGGACTACACACTTTTACACCTGAATATTACAAACCCTTTTCTTTTTCTCCACTTGTGTCTAATATACAGCGACTGTAAAAGGGTTAATAAGAAGGTGCGTATAAGAGCGTACATGAAAGCACGTATGTGATACATTGACCGTGTGCTCGCTGGGACGTTCTCTGCAAATATTGAAGAGTCAAAGTGCAAAAGCAGTTTATCATGATCATTTCCAGCAGAAGCAGTATTAATATCTCAGCACTCACGCTCCACTCACTCTTACTTCTGCTCCCAAATTAAATTAGGAGGCCACTGAAGGGAGAGACAAGAGAGCGCAGTGTGGATGAGCGATGGGGGAGTCACTGTCAAATGTAAAAATCAGTAGACCCCCCCCCACACACACACACACACACCAACCCTGGTGGCTGTTGAAATATGACGAGTTAAGTGGTTAATGGAGGAAAAAAAAAAGATTAAAAACTGAACTAGAAGACGACAAAGAGGCTGTGAAATAAAAAAAAAAAAAGAGTTTGTTTTTTTTAACCCATAAAGTCCCACAGTTTCACCCCTGACCCCCAAAAAACATCTACAGCAGGGGTGTCAAACTCCAGTCCTCGAGGGCCAGTGTCCTTCATGTTTTAGAGATTTCCCTCTTCCATGTGATTCAGTTTAATCCTTTAACTCCTGAGAATTTAGCAATTAGTAAAAAAGTAAAAAAAAAAAATAAAGTCAAATAAAATGAGCAACAACAAAAAAGACCCAAAATGAACAATAATCTAACAAAAATAATTGGTAACATGAGCAAAGTAAGACACAAATGGCAGAAAATCAAAGAAAAATAATGACGTTCAAAAAATAAACAAAATGTCGAAAAAATAAAATCAGCAACAAAATACATATTTACAAAATGAAAAAAATAATGTGGAAAAATTTGAAAAATAAAAATAAAACTAGTATTAAAATTTGGCCCCAGCAGTTTTAATTTTGCCTTTAATTTTTTTTTAATAAAAAAAATTGACACCTTTTCCATCCATAAAACTAAAAGGAAAAATGGTAGAATTTTTCTAAATATTTAAACTAAATCATCCATTCAGAATGCATCAGCGCTGACACTTAAAGAGTTAATAATCAGCTCCTCATCAGTTCTGCAGAACACTGATAATGATGTAATGACCTCCAGGTGTAATGGAAGAGGGGAACATTTAAAACATGCAGGACACCGGCCCTCGTGGACCGCAGTTTGACACCCCTGTTCTACAGGTTCTACAGGTGGAAGTAACTGAGTACAAGTACATGTCATGAAATGTCATTTTTGGTCAAATTTCTCAACGCGTTAAAATTGTGTTTGTGTTTGTGATCCAGCAGCTGACAGGATGACGTTGGAAAATACTGGTACTACTGGGGTACCACACATGTTTATTCAACAAAAACCTGTACCATTTAATTGTGTTCAAATATTTCATCAGATTAATCACAGGGATGATTTGGATTCATTATGTTTAAAACATTTTGACGTGGTCTGTTTTTTCACGTTAACAGAAAATACTGGAAATGATACTTTATTTTTTTATTTTGTTTATTTATTATTCATTGAACTTCATGTAAATGACTCATAATAAACAATAACAAAGGTCTTATTATGTCTTATTAACCCATAATGCTCCAGCAGCTGTTTGTTCTCAGGTGACATTTGACTAATTTGTGATTAAAGGGAATTTGACCCTCAACCGCCCGTTGCCATGGTGACAACATCAGCCTGTAATTGACTGTGTGAGCGAGGCTTTAATTGGACGTAATAGCTTTGACTTGAACCTTTTACAGCGGCGTCACCCCAGTGCCCTGCGGCGCTGACGACCTTTTACGTGTTCCACACTTTTATTCCAGTGTTGACCTCTGACCTGCAGCTGCTTCATACACGTCTGTATAAAAACACACATGTGACCTTGGTCTGTTGGGTTTATATTTCCATCTGTGCTGATAATAACAACTAATAACAGGAAGGAAAGTTAATTTAAAGTTAATAATTTTCACTGGAAATGTCAAATTCTCGTTTATTTTATGGTTTAAATGAAAATTGTACAAATATTTAAAAAACTAGAGATGAAAATATTAATACATATGCACTGATAAGTTAATGTTAATGAGTCAATGTTTGATGGTGGTTAATGGTACCAATGCTTGTGTACCACTAGAGGGAGAATGTGAGAGTGAATAAATAATGAATCCACTGTACATTGAAAAACACCATAGAAATCTAATCCATCATATCTTTTAGATTTTTAATAATATTTTTACGACTTTTCTTGTATTTTTAAAGAGTCTGGAAGTCGTTTTGAATTTTTATTTTGTGAGAATTTTTTTGTTTTTCTGTGTATGTTTGTGGTAAAATTGAGTTCCATATTAATTTTATTGGGGTAATTATTTTACACACACACACACACACATATATATATATATATATATATATATATATATATATATATATATATATAAAATTATTTATTTTTTTTACACCTCATTCCACCATGTGTATCACAGGGTTAAAAAAACACGTAGCATCCGTACTTAGTTTTTTAATCACATGTGGACATGAGCATCTGCCTCTTAATCATAAACTTGATCCAAACTGTTGTGATGAGATTCTAACCTTGACGTGTTGTGTTAATAAATAATAAATAATAAATAATAGAAGCTGCTGTGTTTTCCCTCAACGGAGAACATTCCAGAGCAGAGCGACCAGAACGTGGTCACCTCCAGATAAATAAACCGTCTGTAAATAAACTGTCTGTAAATAAACCGTCTGTAAATAAACAGTCTGTAAATAAACCGTCTGTAAATAAACCGTCTGTAAATAAACCGTCTGTAAATAAACCGTCTGTAAATAAACCGTCTGTAAATAAACCGTCTGTAAATAAACCGTCTGTAAATAAACCGTCTGTAAATAAACCGTCTGTAAATAAACCGTCTGTAAATAAACCGTCTGTAAATAAACCGTCTGTAAATAAACCGTCTGTAAATAAACCGTCTGTAAATAAACCGTCTGTAAATAAACCGTCTGTAAATAAACCGTCTGTAAATAAACTTTCTGTAAATAAACCGTCTGTAAATAAACCGTCTGTAAATAAACCGTCTGTAAATAAACCGTCTGTAAATAAACCGTCTGTAAATAAACCGTCTGTAAATAAACCGTCTGTAAATAAACCGTCTGTAAATAAACCGTCTGTAAATAAACCGTCTGTAAATAAACCGTCTGTAAATAAACCGTCTGTAAATAAACCGTCTGTAAATAAACCGTCTGTAAATAAACCGTCTGTAAATAAACTGTCTGTAAATAAACTGTCTGTAAATAAACAGTCTGTAAATAAACTGTCTGTAAATAAACAGTCTGTAAATAAACTGTCTGTAAATAAACAGTCTGTAAATAAACTGTCTGTAAATAAACCGTCTGTAAATAAACAGTCTGTAAATAAACCGTCTGTAAATAAACAGTCTGTAAATAAACCGTCTGTAAATAAACCGTCTGTAAATAAACAGTCTGTAAATAAACAGTCTGTAAATAAACTGTCTGTAAATAAACAGTCTGTAAATAAACCGTCTGTAAATAAACTGTAAATAAACAGTCTGTAAATAAACCGTCTGTAAATAAACTGTCTGTAAATAAACAGTCTGTAAATAAACTGTCTGTAAATAAACTGTCTGTAAATAAACCGTCTGTAAATAAACTGTAAATAAACCGTCTGTAAATAAACCGTCTGTAAATAAACCGTCTGTAAATAAACTGTCTGTAAATAAACAGTCTGTAAATAAACAGTCTGTAAATAAACTGTCTGTAAATAAACAGTCTGTAAATAAACCGTCTGTAAATAAACTGTAAATAAACAGTCTGTAAATAAACCGTCTGTAAATAAACTGTCTGTAAATAAACAGTCTGTAAATAAACTGTCTGTAAATAAACTGTCTGTAAATAAACCGTCTGTAAATAAACTGTAAATAAACCGTCTGTAAATAAACCGTCTGTAAATAAACCGTCTGTAAATAAACTGTCTGTAAATAAACTGTCTGTAAATAAACTGTCTGTAAATAAACCGTCTGTAAATAAACTGTCTGTAAATAAACTGTCTGTAAATAAACTGTCTGTAAATAAACAGTCTGTAAATAAACAGTCTGTAAATAACTAGCGGGGACGTTCATTTACCTTGAGACAGAACCCACTGGTTCAGTTTGACGTGGTACAGAACCGAGCGAAGACTCCAGTGTTGGACCAGAGGGTAACCCGACACCTCGCTGTAGTTCACCATACCTGTAAAAAAAACACAAAACAAATACACTTAACTACGATGGTTTTAATCTTATAGTGACTAATGTATCATATTTGATACATATGTTTTCAGAGGTGGGAAGTAACTGCATAGAAGTACTTTGTTACTGTACTGAAGTACATTTTTTTAGGTATCTGTACTTTACCGGAGTCTTTACTTTTCTGTAAATGGTTATATTTACTCCCTTCATAAATATCTGTACTTTATACTCTTTACATTTATGTAAGTATATGTACTTTATACTCTTTACATTTATGTAAGTATATGTACTTTATACTCTTTACATTTATGTAAGTATATGTACTTTATACTCTTCACATTTATATAAATATATATACTTTATACTCTTTACATTTATATAAATATATGTACTTTATACTCTTCACATTTATGTAAATATATGTACTTTATACTCTTTACATTTATGTAAGTATATGTACTTTATACTCTTTACATTTATATAAATATATATACTTTATACTCTTTACATTTATATAAATATATATACTTTATACTCTTCACATTTATATAAATATATATACTTTATACTCTTTACATTTATATAAATATATGTACTTTATACTCTTCACATTTATATAAATATGTGTACTTTATACTCTTCACATTTATGTAAATATATGTACTTTATACTCTTTACATTTATGTAAGTATATGTACTTTATACTCTTTACATTTATATAAATATATATACTTTATACTCTTTACATTTATATAAATATATATACTTTATACTCTTTACATTTATATAAATATATGTACTTTATACTCTTCACATTTATATAAATATATGTACTTTATACTCTTTACATTTATATAAATATATATACTTTATACTCTTTACATTTATGTAAGTATATGTACTTTATACTCTTTACATTTATGTAAGTATATGTACTTCATACTCTTTACATTTATGTAAGTATATGTACTTTATACTCTCTATATATATACCTTTATATAAATGTCACATGACAAATACTTAATTCCTTTACTTCATTGTCCCACTTCTGTCATTGTGTCACTAAACCCCCCTCCCCCACAGTGGACTATTTGTGTTTTTGCTTTGTATCTAATTCAATACATCAGGTTTTTTAAGGTAAACTATCTCACTCTGATTCTAAACTCATAGATCAGTTCAAAACAGGGTGTGTTTGGTGCGATAGGATTAAACTGGCTGTAACTTTGGCACAGAAAGGGTTAATACGACTTTATTTTCTGAGGTGAGACAAACAAAAACATAAGATCGTGGAACATCTTATCCGTCCGACATTAAGGTTATTTACCAAAGTACAGATTCATTCCTAGTCTTCAGTGTTAGATCAAAGGGTGGTCCGATAACATTTTAACATCCCCTTCCTGTTTAACTTTACCTTAACAACTACTGAAAAATATTGTGAAAAAAAACAAAACAGATTTAATGCGTCTAAATATTATTAGATGAAGATGACAGGCTTTGGTAAAGTGTGTGGTGTTAGATCAAAGTGCAGAAACAGTTCCATTAACACTACGTCTGTCCTGAAAGTCTGATCCAGCAGAAGGCAGGTTCAAGAGGGAGATGAAAGAAAGAAAAAGCGCTAACATTAAACACAACTGTTTTCACGGCCGTGTAGCAAAAAACAACTTTTTCCCTTTGAGGAAACTTTGTGGAAGTGCGTTGTGTCTTCATGCTTTATTTAACGCAGACGATGATCAAACAGCGACTAAAATAAGATTCAAACCTGGATGTGTGGAGTGTTGGCTTGTGTAGGGAACAGAAGAAATACAACTTAGCACGATCTGCGCTAAAGCTGCACGAAATCTACGTTTGAAATGAGGTTGAAAACGTTCCTGTTTGAGAAAACCTGTGGGTTAGTCTAAGGCCCCGTCCCATTTGTCCCCCTTAAAACTTCCACTTGGTTTTAAGTTCCCTAAAAAGTAAATTCCACTCATCAAGGGGAAATAATCCCCCCTGAAAATGGGACACCACTCGCCAAGTGAACGTAACAAACGTGCTCACGTCACACGCTGACAAGTCTACCCCGCCAAATATGAAACCACCCCTCCGCGAGACTGACATCAGCTGACTACTATTTACACGGAGGACAAATGTCGGTCCCAGCTGTGTTACCTGTTGTGTTGGTTCTGTTTATTTACCTTCGGGATGCGCAGAGAAGAAATGCGGCAAACAGAAGACGCATTCGCCGTCTACTTTGCCTTTCAGTCTTGTCTCAGGTATGTTGATTTATTTAAATATTTTGATGTATTTTTTCTTCAATAGTTGGCGATTTATAACATTAACGTTAGCATTAGCGCTAGCTTGACAAGGTAACATTACCGGTCATTGCCTGTGTGTGGTAAACTCACTGAAACTCGCAGTGCATCATGGGTAATTTCATCTTCCACTCAAAACGAAGTCCGCAACCAACCTCACTACATTTTGAGGGTTGATTTTAAGGGCAAAATCCCACTCCCACTTGCTCCCCTAGGTAATGGGACACCCTACCCCTACACATGAACGCGCAAAATCTAGGGTTAGGGGGAAATTTTAGAGTTAGGGGGAGAAATGGGACAGGGCCAAAGTCTCCGCCTCCTCTGGGAATTAATGAATGCGTTTCAATGGGAAATAAAATGTTAAAATGGTATCTGGTTTGTCATGTGCACTTTTTATCTCATAGTTTGGACTTTTTCTCACAATTTTGACTTTTTGTCATTTTGGACTTTTCATCTCATAATGATGTCTTTTTTTTTTATCTCAGTTGTGCTCATATAGTACAAATATTTTCCATTTTCATGCAGCACACGCTCCATCAAAATGCTCACGCTCACGTCTCGACCCATTGACCAATGACCCGGCATCTTATCCAATAGTCCGCAGCAGATAAGCTACAACATATGGGCATGTAAATGAATCAAACAGAGGGACACGTGGGGACGCAGGAACATCCATCATTCAGCGCCGTGGGAGACATGCGGAGGTTCCGCCTTACAGCTCTGATCCCACGCAGATCAATTATAGATACAGCACAAAAGGGGCGGAGCCTAGGCTCTCAGGCAGATGAGACGAATATGTTATTTCGCTATAATAGTCACGAGAAGGGGGATTAAATCATGTGGTCTAATCAGCGGTATCGCCCTGTCACTTTCCACGCCAACGCCAGATCAGGCCGTCGGCGTTAGCATCATTTATAGCCAGACATAAGCAAGGCGTCGGATCGTACATCATCCCATCTCCCATGGCAACTGACAGCCGTGTGGCTCTGCGGCGGTGGGATTACAGCCATACATCACTGTGACTGCCCCCTCTGTGTTAGCCAGCGCATGGAAGCGGCTTCTGGATGACGACCGTGACGAGTGTTCTGAAGACGGACGGACGAGGAGAGAGAGATGTTAGAAAAAGAGGAAACCAAGGTTAGACATCGACACAACTGTTAAACCCTTAATGCTACGGCATTCACATTTTGTGTATTTCTGAACATGTTACAATGAAGAATGCTGTAAAATACACCGTTTCTGGTGCAGTTTCAACGCGTTAAAATATAGAACACTGTAAAATACGCAGTTTTTCTAGCATTTTACGCCAACACTGGGATGGTCCAACGCACTGCCTCGGGTGAATCTGCGTCCAAACGCGTCTCTCCGTTGACCTTATATTTAATCTGGCCGCGTGAATGTGGAAATTTGCGTTTAAGTATGACCGCTAGGGCCACAGCAAATTACGCATGTACGCCTGTGACGTGCTAACCTGACTCACATCATCTGGTTGTTTCTCTACGCTCACACAACCATCTGAGTACCGTGAGGTTCAGGTTTTCTTCAAAACGAAGGAGCCAATCAGTGTTGGTGGGTGGGACTACCCCATGACTGGTGGGAGTTATGGCTGGTGTGATGTACAGTGTCACGGCTCGAGTTCAACACGAGTGGTTAAAGCGGCGCATCAGTCAAGATGACGGACAGATTCTTCATCTAATCACAGGCAAGGATTTTAGATAAGGCTCCTCCTTTGTAGGTGGTTCAGTGGTGACCCTGGGTAAGTTAATAACAGAAGAGAAGCTGGAGTCATTATTGTCTGAACTAGACAAAACTAGCAGGCTAATCTGTTAGCAGGTTAATCACTTAAACACCTACTTGGATATCTACCATATCTTTATTTTATTTTAATTTTTTACTTCATTGTAGGTTTGGGTCAGTAACTTTATTTCAGGTCCAGATTGTGGTGAGAATGTGAAGGACAGACAAACGGACATTCCTGATCGTGTTCTCATCCCAGTCCACACGCTGGATCTTTGGCGTTGTCAATTTATTATTATTTTTTGAATGGGTTAGATGCAGATTAAATTCTACACAGTTTAACTCTGTCCTTGTAACGATTGTGACAAATGACAACAACAACAACTAGACATTCATAGTTCTGTTGTAGGTCTGTCATCTATATAAACAACTGTGTTTCCATGCAGTTTTTTTAGTCCGGTCTGTGCATGACACTTCCTCTGATGTTTGAATAACGTTGACTGTGAAGGGTCTATAGTCGACTTTTATACAGAAACAACCTGAAAACATAAACACACAAGACATAAAAGACAAAATACCTCGAGGAAGATCAACATGATGACTAATGAACACCAACATTATCTATACTAGGATGATATAAAAGGCCCACTACAGGTCATGGCCCCCCCTACAGTGAAACAAACCCTCAGAACCATCTCACATTTTCTATGGCTCTGCACTAGTAACAATAGAATGACACCTTTAAAAAGATACGTCCAATGTCCCTGTCCTCATCAGGTCCTCACAGCTGTGATGTCTGTTATCAACAAAAGGGAGTCATTCAATAGATCCACGGTTCTCAAACTGGCGTCCGCGGAGCCCTAGGGGGACGTGGCGCATGTCCAGGGGGTACGCGAAATCATTCACGGTTTTGTTTTATTTTATTTATTTTTTTACTGTTTTATTTTGAAATGCGGAAGTTGTATTTTGTAGAGAGCGGGCAGAAGTAACAGCGCTGTTTGACGCCAGCTTGACTAAATTGAGACGGAGCGAGTCACAGGCTATTTTTAGCCACCCTGCAGCGAACATGGATCGATTTTTGTGTCCGCCAAGTTCCTCAAGAAGTGGTAAAAGAAATGACAATGAAAATGACAATGACAAAAACAAACGCCCTAACCCTAAAAAGAGAAAGTACATTGATAGTTATATTGAGTTTGACAAGCTCATCCCTCTCATTAAGTCTCTGTCTGTCTGTCTGTCTGTCTGTCTGTCTGTCTGTCTGTCTGTCTGTCACTCACACACACACACACGGTTTTGTGTGTCTTTTGTTCCGTTTATTATTTTAAAATTATTTAAAATTGTTGTTTCTGAAGTGTTCATTTATATTATAATACCTGAAAATGTGGCTGGTTTGCACAAAAGCACTATTAAAAAAGGTTATCATTGTTTCATAATAATCATTGTTGAAGTGGTTTTTTATCATTTTCAGTATCGCCAGGATGAGGGGGGACATGGAAAAATGTCACCCCTCCAAGGGGGACCTGGACCAAAAAAGTTTGAGAACCCCTGGTCTAGAACATAAAATCAGAATTGAAACCAATTGTTTACAAACAAAGTGATAAGTTTTGTGCCTCATGCTTAGATCAATGTAAAGAATCAATCGCAATTTAAATCTGTTGAGAATTTAAGAGAAGAGATTTTGGTCAATTGTGGACGATGCACACGGCGGACAGACGGACGGACGAACGAAGCGTGATGACAATAGCGAATCACGACTTCGCCCGTATGAGCTAAAAACAGGAAGCTAATTTTTCTGTCTCATTTTCTCAATTTCTTTAACAGAAAATTCAAAAAAATACGAACATTCATTCCACAGGAAATGAACAAATAGAAAAATGTTTCAGGAAAAACAACAAAGACTTTAAACTGAAGACACGTATTTGAGAAAAACAGAATAGAAGTGATAATAAACACAGAAGGAAGAATGTTGGGTTTGTT